>JAODAL010005478.1:0-143182 GCA_025379985.1 Phyllomedusa bahiana
ATTTTGATTCAACTGGCATCCACTGGGTTCCCACCAAATGCAAAATTTTTAATGGGATAATAGTGTCACATGCAGCAATACCGGCAAATAAGAATAAATCTGCTCTAAGTATCTGACACCACAACACAGAGCCTTAAATTAAAGGGAACCTGTCACATAGGTTGTGCCCCCCTTGGTGAGGGCAGCACAAGCTAGTGTCAGACTGCTTTTTCCGCACTGTCCCCTTTTCTGTAAGATGCTGGAGTTTAGAGTTTTTCCCCCTAAAATCTTATTCATGAGCAGGTGTTACCAACACAAAGGCTAGCTCCCCCCACTGACAGTTATTCCAGGGTTTCACCCTATTAAAAGTAATAGGTTTATCAGTTGGGGGGCGGGGCTAGCCTCCGATTGGTGGGGCTTAAAAAAAAAATGAACCCCTTGAGGATCTTCGAATGACTCTTCTGGTGAAAACTGGATTTGGCATTAAATACACAAAAAATTTACAGCATTTACAGAAATAAGGGACACAGCGCGGGAAAACGCAGGTTTTGACACTGGCTTGTGCTGCCCTCAGCCAGGGGGGGCATAATCTATGTGACAGGTTCTCTTTAAGGCCGTCTACATACAGATGCCTTAAGAAGTTATACCGCCTAATCTGGGATGAAGAGAAGAAAATGATAAGCAAAAACTTTTCCTGTCTAGGTCATGATAATGTCCAGGGGAAGTAAATGAACACCTTTTTAGAATAGTGCCATTACAATTTGTGGAACCACCATGTACGGTAATTGTTTTGTTAAAGGGGTTGTCTCACTACATGGATTAATCTCACATCGGTCCTGTTTTCTTGGTTTCACTTTTTAATTCAGGGGCGTGTTTTGGCTTCTACTATCCTGGTGATAAGTGTTGAGCACACCCGGTTGTAGTATGGGACCCGTGCTGGGAGCCCTTAGGAGAGTTCAAAAAGGTCTGTAGCTATGCGATGAGGAGTTGATGCAGCCCATTAAGGGGATATTGGAATGGTAGGACGCGTTAAGGGACAAAATATTTCAAAATGACTTGTTTTGCAAGATCTTTAAGATAAAAAGCAATCCCTTTTGGAGACAACCCCCTTTAAGTTTCCATTATACAACCTACTTTTTTTCTGCTTTCCTAAGAGCATGTCCCCCGACGGGTTTTCGGAAGTTTTTAGACGTTTGTGGGTTTTTCAGACGGTGAAAAACGGGGAAAAAAAAGTACAAAGGGGTTATGGAAAACCTGTGCACCGTCCCCCCCCCCCGCCGGGTTTTCCCCCCCAGGCCGCCTGACAACATTGTACTTTAAATTCTTCTGTCGGTTTTGAGAGAAATATGTGCAAGTGAAATTTTAAGGGGGAGGGCTTTTCTCCGCTCATCGCGGAGAAAAGCCATCCCTCCCGCTGCTGTGGGGGACGGCACACAAACTGGACAAATACCGGTCGGATAAATCGACCGGTATTAGTCCCTTGCCGTGGGGACGAACCCTAAAGGAAATGTTTGTAATTTTTTTTTTACAAACTCATGGCTTGTCATGGGTTTGAAAAATAAATTAAAATCTGTAACCATTCATATTTAGTAAAAATGACACCATTTTATTGCAGTACAGAAGTAGAAGGGGGGGGGGGGGGGGGAGTCAAAAATTCCTAAAGGGGATGTATCGCCCCCTTTTTCGGTGATTCCACTGCTCCAGCTTCTAAAATCTGGAAATGAGGGGCGTTCTTCCCCTCCCAGCTGGGTGCCCCTCATCCCCCTTTCATGTGCTGCGGGCCCGAGACCCCCCAAACCCCTCTCGGGGTTCCACATGTCATTGTTTTTCCCCTATAGTCTTATTTTGTAAGAGCTGTATACATCCACAGGCTGCTTTTCAATCTAGATGGAAAAATGAACCTTCTCTGTCAAGCTGGGAGCTCTATGATCGTAAGATCTGTTCATGCAGGGGTTTAGGCAACCAGGAAAAAACTGTTATGTTTTCTCATTGTAGAATTTTTTTCAGTCTGTTTTGGGGGTGGGAAGAGAAAATGTACGGCCCCTAATTGAGTAGGTGGGGATCGACACAAAATTGTGCTATTTCTGATTGTGTAAGCCTTCAGTTAATTCTGTTTTTCTGCCTGAAAAAAAGTAAAAAATGGAGGGCCCCCTTTTAATTTGAGGAGAGCACAGCCCCGTAAATTTGCCCGGGGGCTGTACAGAATTGTAATGAGCTCTCGGTAGTGAAAGAAAGGAGGGGGGATCCGGGGATTAGACCCCACTGGATTCAGTGTAAACCAAAACACAAGAAAGGAATCTGTGAATACAAGACAGCTTTGCTAAAGCATCCAAAGCAAGTTGCTTGTTTTCACTGTCCCCTTTTTGAAGACCATTTAAATGAAATGATAAACCCCCCTTTTTTAAGTTTTCCCCTCCCTTCGAATCCCCAAAGGGGCCTAATGGAAACCAATTGTGTGCGAAACCCATGATGTAGGGACTGAATGCAAAAAATTGCAGTCAGCATTCATTGTGAAAAAGCGGATCTGGTTTATCCATACCCAAACAACAAGGCTGAGGACTTGGACGGAAAATGGAAATTTCAGTTTGCAACGATTCTGTTAATACCTTTATCTTAGGCAACAGTTTTCAAATGTCAAGGTACATTCTACCAATCACTTAGTTTTGGTCAGTTTTCCTATAGGTTCTTTTAAACCTTTGATAAAAATTTTAAAGGGGGTGTGCCTCCCCTGCGGTTTTACAGACCCAAAAGAAGCTTTATGGTTAGGCTGGGGTGGTTTTGCAGCGATTGGCAGATCAGCTCTGCCGTTCTTAGGTAATCCTGACAGTGACATGAATGCTGGAGGTTTGTAAACTGTAGTGCAAAAGGCGACAGAACTCTCTAGGGTTAAAGCTGGTCAGTTTTAAAAAGAAAAGGTTTGGTCTTTCAAAAGAACATAGAAAAGTTATATCCCCAAACCGTGTCAGCCTGCAAGAGCAAAAAGTTAACTAGGGAAACTTTCAGGTTGAAGATTTTTCTTTTTGTTTGCTGTATTTGGTAATAGTCTTTATTTTTATATATGTTTAAAGCTAATCAATAAAACGAGAGTACCCCTTTAATAATGGTTCTAATTCAGCTGAATAAGCCAGCTTCCGGGCAGTAGCCCTCAAGTTACCATTTTCTGCAGTACCTGGCATACTATGCTGAGCTTTAATCCGGACTGTCAGACAATATTGTTGCACTTTTCCTTTGCCTTATTCTAAATTTGTGGCTGTGCGGGGAGGGGTGTCCCCAGCTGTGCGCAGAGCCCCCGGGGCCCCATCTCCCAGTCTCCAGAGAGCTAGCAGAGCAGAAAAACATTTCCCACAGTGCTGACTCCTGTACTTGATGCAGAAGCCTAGGAGGCAAAGCAGGATGCAGGGTGTCGGGCATGTGACTGACTTTCTATCTGTGAGGCAGCAGACTTTCTCCCTAATGCAGGAAGTAACAGGTTAATCCACCCTGCTATACAGCAGCAGGAAGCAAGAGTACATAAAGGGCAGATAACACACATCCCTTAGTCAATGGTGTGAGCAACAAGGACACAAATCACTGAAGCCAATATACATCTGAGCGTGGGAAGACATTTTGTGTCAACCAGTGCTCCTTTACTCCTGTCTCAGAGCTCAGTTGTTAATCATGGCTACAGCTTTTCCGATATCTCACAGTGCTCATCTGATGCCTAAGCTGTGTCCTCCCGTCTCTTACAAACTTAGCCCCTTCACTGGCACTGCAGATCCACAGCCATTTCATGCTTGCAATTCTCAACCTTATGCCTGGGGCTGGCTGCAGGATGTTGAGGGCAGAGGTAGGGAGATACAGGTAAAAGGATACACTGAGCTCTCCTAGCCGTTACTGACCTCAGAATCCAAAGCAGTCTGTAGAACTGATGCCAGTAAGAGCTGTACAGAGCTACCATTCACAGGTGCCAAGTGTTATACTAATACTGGTGATGCCAGCCCAAGTAGTAGCATGATCATACAGCAAAACAAAAGAAATTCTCTGAATTTAACAAATAAAAAAAAAAAAAAAACAATGCTTAAAAAAGGTATTAACTCCAAAAAAAAGAAAGGATTAACAATTCTACTAGTCTTTGAGGCCAAAATGATCTGGTCTTTAAAGGGAACCTGTCACATAGGTTATGCCCCCATTGCGGAGGACAGCACAAGCTAGTGTCAGACCTGCTGTTCCCAGCACTGTGCCCCTTATTCTGTAAGATGCAGCAGTTTTAGAGCACTTACCCCTCAAATCTTATTCATGAGCAGGTATTATCTCCGCCCACCAAAGGCTAGCCCCGCTTACTGACAGTTATTCACATGTTTCTACCTATTCAAAGTAATAGGTTTATCAGTTGAGGTGGGCGGGGCTAGCCTCCGATTGGCTGGGTTTGAAAAAAACCTGACACTCTGAAGGACTCTTCCGAAGGGACTCTTTGGCTAAAACTGCAGATTTGAGCATTAAATACACAAAAACGACAGCATCTTACACAATAAGGGACACAGCATTGGAAACAGTATGTCTGACACTACCTTATACTGTCCTTAGCAAAGGGGTCATAATCTGTGACAGGTTCTCTTTAAGGGGTTAAGACCTCGTTCACACGGCTTATTTTGGGACTGATTGGAGCCGTACTGCGTGCCGTATTTGCGCTGCAGTACGGCTCCAATCCGTCTCAGTAACTACGGTAATCCACAGTTCTCATAGAGAACTGTGGATTCCATCGCTCCTCCCCGCTCGGCGAATCTGCCGCGGGGGGAGAAAGTGACATGCACATTATTTACGGCGCGTACGCGCCGTGGATAATGCATGTCTATGGGGCCGGCGGGCAGCTCCTCCGCCCCGCCCCTTATTCAAGCCGTAACTGCGGGCGAAATCCGTCCCGCAATTACGGCTTGAATAAGCCGTGTGAACACTGCCTACTATGCACTTAGGAATTCTAAAACATCTGCTTACAACTATGTTGTGCCATTACTCTGGTACTCTTTCTAGAAATGTATTAGAGAGTCCATTATCTGGGTGTTATAGTTGGGTGTCTGGCTATGGACAGTCTGACATTGTTCAATCAGTGCTGACAGTCATTGTGTGGACAATGAAAACTGTAGTAACATTCAGCTGACTGATTCAGTAACCACACAGTTATAAGAGAAGATATTCCAGAATTATTTGACAGGGATCACAAGTATTTACTAGAGTAAACAAGTCAGGGGGTATCACAGGTCCTCTTTAAGGGACTTGGAATATGCACCAACTTTACATGTGACAATAAAACAAACAAAAGGGTTAAAAGTTCCCCTATGTGCATTACTTCCTGGTCTGTCTCTTGACTTTCCTTTAGATAGTACAGCAGTGAGTATTGCATGACTGTTCTCTTCCAGGCCCTCTAAGGGCACAAGAGTTAGAGGGCGTTCACACGGCTTATTTCGGGCACGGATTGCAGCCGTATTGCGCGTCGTACTGTGCTGCAATACGGCTGGAATCCGTCCCAGCCATTACGGTAATCCACAGTTCTCAGAGAACTGTGGATTCCATCTCTCCCCCGCTCGGCAATACGCGGAGGGGAGGGAAAATGACATGCACATTATCCCGGCGGGATACGCACTATGGATAACGAAAGTCTATGGGGCCGGTGGGCAGCGCCCCCGCCCCTTACTCAAGCCGTAATTGCGGGTGAAATCTGTCCCGCAATTACGGCTTGAATAAGCCGTGTGAACCCCGCCTTAACAGGTCAGTGCAAAAAAACGATTAGTCCATTATCCTTTCATGTACTGCTCTTACCATTACCCTGTCGATCTTTATCCAGGCCTGCCCAGGAAAGAGACTATTCTGCCACTACCTACTATTTATAAAAAGTCTACATACAGATAGGCATTTCTTGTAGCAGCTGCAGCAAACGGATTTGCTCTGCCACTCAGGAGTTCTCTCTCTACTTTCATAGCTAGAGAAGGGCAATATTTTAAAAATATTTTTTGATTGCTTAGGACTGCTAAAATAAAAAACACTGCCCAAAACAAATCTCTGAAAAAAGAAAATTTTCAAAGAAAATTGGTTATACCCCTTTGATGGAAGTGTCCTTTTAACTTGTATCTGTCACTTTTTTGTTGTCTACTGAGCATAAGGTTTTTTGTGCCGCTTTTCAGTAACCTCCTCTATGAGGTCAATAGGGGAGATTTACCAATTAAAACATCGCTAGAAATCTAAGTAAATTTGCTCTAAAAACACACACAAAAAAAAGTTTTTGGGGGAGCAAGGCATGTTGTGTGTGTATCTGTAAAGTCTTTTTGCCCATTGCTCAATAAGACAGCAGCATGATTTAGTAGAAAAAGGCATGGTTTGCAATACAACAGACTGAAAGTTGATCAACCAGTGGTATTAAATTAGACAACAGTACGTGAAAATGTAGCACATTTATCAGAGCATGAGCAACTGTGACAAATCTGGTACATCATTAACATGCCAAAACTAAGTTTACACTGCTTACATATTACATAAGATTAGTAAATGTACCCCAATAAGTCTAAATGGCTGGCTTGTGTCTAAAGTAGTCTAATGGGTGGAGCTGCACGAAAGGCTCTAACCCAGGTATCCTCAAACTGCGGCCCTCCAGCGTTAGGAAACTACAACTCTCATCATTCCCACTGTTATACATTATATAAAGGCATGATGGGACTTGTAGTTTCCCAACAGCTGGAGGACCGCAGTTTGGGGATGCCTGCTCTAACCAAACATCCAGCAGATGAGGTCAACAAATCAGCCACTATACTGCTTCACAAAGGCAGCTGCAGTTTACAACACTAGAAGAAAATCAGTCACTGAGAAGAACACATTTATCATCGAATTCTGTAAGAATCACCCTAAAAACATAAGAAACATTGTGGGTAAAACATGAATGATTACCTGGCTAATGCTGCAATGTTGCCCACTGTGTAGAACACTGCAAATAATTTTATTCCGGAACCAGGTATCCAAAGCAATGCACTTCCCTGTAAACACAGAATCTTAGTTATTTTGGAAATATTTTTATAAGAAAAATTCTACATATCTTTCAGTACACCCGCTATTTATTGTCTAAATAAGAAAAACTAGAGGCATGTGGATCTCTACCACCGATTTATAAATTTGCTTGGTGCATTGTATTGCACCCTGTCCTCTGCTTGAAAGGGGTTACATTCCTGATTAAGGAGAGGTACTGTGTAGGTGTGTAGAGACATACTGTATACCATTTGTTGCTCCACAATGATTTAAATCTAAGGGTATGTCCACATAGGGCAATTTCGGCGTGCATTTTGACACGTATTTGCACTCCAATACCGGCGAGATGAAATTACAATAATCCACAGTTCTTTTAGAGTACATCGTGTGAACATACCCTTAAAAGGCGCAAAAAATAATGAGCCAAGGACTCTTGCAGTCAGGGCTGTGGAGTCTGTAAGCCAAAGCTCCGACTCCCATTCCCTCATATAACACATGTTTAAGTAATAAATTTACTGTAGTAAAATGGTAACATCAGGCTTTTTATCACCTTATGATACAATTATCAAGCTATTTATGTAGAACTTACACTGACGAGTAAAATGGTAACTATGTTTAGAACTTTTGATTTTCAGGCTCCACATCTCACCGTCCACTACAGCTTTGTACATGAGGCTACCATCATTTTATAGACAATTATCTTAGCCATCTTGTATATAAACTTGACTTGCAAGTATTTAGCATCTGCTTAGTTTTGCAGATTCTTTTCATGTAACTGTATTGTTACCGATTTGCTACTAAAAATCAAAATGTGTATTTATTATTTTGTAAATTCAACTATGGCTTTCAACACTTATCGTTCTGGGTTCTCAATCAGATTCAAGCACGTTTCGACCGAAATCTGATCCCAGGTCTCTTCCACACATTCCAAATGTTGAGACATACTGGTTGACTCCCTTGGGTCAAATACAGCTTTTATTCAACTGTACCCACAAGTGTTCAGGTCTGGGGACTGTGGAGGCCGATACAGTAACTCTACTACAAGGTTGGCGAAGAAATTATTCAATAACCTTGAAGTATGATTCAGGTCGTTGTACTGGAGTATACCAAGTAACTCATCTTGTAGGATACTCACATATAGCTCAGCATTGAGATCACCATTACTCCTGGTCAAGTATCCAACATCTGTGGCTGTTAACCCCATATAAATCAGGCTTCTTCCACTAAACTTGACAACTCCTTCAATTTCTCAATCTGTTAGCTTCCTTTTCCCTTGGTTCTTTCAAACCCATTTGCACCAATCTATTGACTCTCATCTCATCGCTCCAAATCACCCGTTTCCAATCTTCCACTTTTCGTACTTTTTTGCAAACTTGAGTAAACACTTCTTATTAACAAGATTGAAGTCGAGGCTTCTTCTTTTATCAGGCCATCATTCCAGACCTGTGTAATGCATGTTGCTTGCACCGACATCTGTAATCTCACTATTACAAAGCCTACAAGCCACCTCCACTGCTGCGTTTGTCGCACCAGAACAGATAGACCTTGTGATGAGACAACTTGTTGATCTGCTATTTATCCTGGACTTCCACCTCTTGGCTTTTGAATGGATGAACTTCATTTCATATTCTTCCTGCTGTCCCGGCCTCACACGAAGTTTGGCAATTTTCTTGGCCAAGAAACTTAACGATGACCTGGATGATGCGGTTTCTCTTTTCTTAGGAAATCCTCTTCACGACTGCTCCTTGGTTTGAACCAGGGACTTTTTGCTAGGAAATGAACCTAACACACTAATCTATTATGGAATGTGAGAATAGGTTGTAACTTGTAGTACACAAAAGAGAAAAAGATCGTTCCACCACCAGGAGCAAAACAGTAGCAATGCAGTTACATGACAAGAACCTGCAAAACTAGCATATGCTAAATAGTTGCAAGTCAAATTTATGTAGGATAGCCTAGATGATGTTCTATAAAGTGATGGTAGCCTGAAAGCTGTAGTGGATGGGGAGATATGGAGCCTGAAAGTCAAAAGTTCAAAACATTGTTACCCTTTTGCTTCTCAATGTAAAAATTTATTGGATACAACTTTATAACACAAAAAACTTTAATAAATTGTAAATATGCAAAACACTGCAGTAAGTGGGAATAAACAGTTCAACAAAAAGGTACTGACTAACATTTGTTCAGGAAATCAGGCGATACCTTTTTCAGGCTGAGTATATTTGATGGTGAGCTTTCGAGAGTACAGTACTAGCTCTTCTTCAGACATGGTGTTATACAAGAAACTGAAAATTTACAGACTTTTTATACACAAAAGACATGGACCTTCAAAGGGTCCTAGAATTCTTAAAAATAACAAAATGCAATATAAGCAGAGAAGTCATTTACAATAGGTCAAGAAATCAACTATCTGGAAACGCCTCACACGTTTTCAGATAGTTAATTTCTTGACCTGTTGTAAATGACTCGTCTGCTTATATTGCATTTTGTTATTTTTAAGAATTCTAGGACCCTTTGAAGGTCCATGTCTTTTGTTAATAAAAAGTCTGTAAATTTTCAGTTTCTTGTATAACACCCTGTCTGAAGAAGAGCTAGTACTGTACTCTCGAAAACTCACCATCAAATATACTCAGTTAGCCTGAAAAAGGTATCGCCTGATTTCTTCACTCTTCTACTACTTTCTATGGCTAACACGGTACAACATTATACTAATAACATTTGTTCAGGGAGTCTATGAATTTGTTCTGAAAAATAGTATTGCCTCCATCAGATCCTCCTTTATAGATTACCTCAAATCTGATCTCATTATTTCCAGGCTAGAGAATGGCCTCTCTACACTAACTTGGGTTGGTGGGAAAGCGGTGACCACATGGGCAACATCTCGAACAATCTCAGGATATAAATGAGTTGCCTCATGCACAGTCAGTTTTGATGAACTGTTTAACGCTTCTACCTCTATGAGAGCATGGAAAAAGGCATGCTGAAATATGATCAGTTTGCTATGAGAGCAGAATTTTTTCTCCTGCAACTACACTTTGCCTCATCTGAGAAAGCTGAAGATATGGTAGCAGTAGCACTGGCAAGACCCAATTCCTCTTGCTCTTGGCAGTGCATTGAACTGTACCAATTTATTACATTATTTGGGAGTCGGTATATTTTATAATGACTCCAACTCCATAGTGTTACTTTGCGGCACAATCTATTCAATACAGCGATTCTTAAAGGGGAGGTCTCACTACATTGATACCTCA
This sequence comes from Phyllomedusa bahiana, assembly GCA_025379985.1. Taxonomy (NCBI): domain Eukaryota; kingdom Metazoa; phylum Chordata; class Amphibia; order Anura; family Hylidae; genus Phyllomedusa; species Phyllomedusa bahiana. The sequence continues at coordinate 10,218 of JAODAL010005478.1, forward strand.
GTCCTGTTTTCTCAGTTAAATTTTTTAATTTACTGGCTTTACTGACTACTGGCTTGCAGTGATAAGCTGCTGAAGACACCTGGTCTGTAGCTATAGCGAGCAGTGCTGGAAGCCTATCAGGAAAGATCGAACAGGTCTGTAGCTATAGCAACCTGAAGAGCTGATGGAGCCCATAGAGGAGGGGATATCTAGGAATAGGTAGGGCATTATTAATGAACACATATAGTAAAGTGACTTGTTTTGGCAAGATCTTTAACATAACAAGCAATCCTTGTAGTGAGACAACCCCTTTAAATCAGACATGACTGAACCTTGCTATGACTTGACTAAATCATGACTAAAGCCAATCAGAAATTCATCTGCATACAACTGTTTTGGGGTTTGCCCCTCATCAGGGTAGTGTAGTCTACTGTTTAGCTAGGCTAAAGGCTTTAGGGGTAGCTTGAAAGGTGTAATGGTCAATAGGGACAAGCACCATGTAGGTGTGTGGAGACTTGTACACCATTAGCTGCTCCACTGAAATTATAAATATATCCAATACAAAGCAGGCAGCACTGGAAAAGCCCTCGTCTAATGGGAAATAAGCTTCTAGAATATATTTATTTCAGTGAAATAACCAATGGCGTATAAGTCTCAATACACCTACATTGTGGATCTACTTCTACTAAGTAGAAAAGTTGCAGTTTATAGTAGTAGTTTAAGTTACATTTATAAGAGTCACAGAAATAGACAAACACTTCACAACTTCCTCAAATTACAATCCCAAAAAAGAAAATAAGAATGTAATTATTTGGAAATCTTTCTTAGCCTATCCACAACAGAACATTGAATACATATCAGAAATTCCAAGTTAGATATTTTTTTCCATTACATTTGAAAAAAAATTAACTCCTTTAAAAATTGGTGGCAGGAACATCTCTCAAAAAAAGGTTGGAACAGGGTTAACAAAAGCCTGAAAAAGTGTTACCAATAGAAAACAGTGTCAGGGTCAATTTTCTACTAAGTTACAGGACCTGGTATAAAAAGTACGTGTCAAAGAGGCAGAGTATCTCAATCAAAGATGGTCAGAGGTTCACAACAAATGACAAGCATACAGGCTAACCACACAAAACAGTTATTTCTACATAAGGGCTTGTTCACACGGCGTTTTGGATCCTTTTTACGGATCCGTTTTTGGCACTTGAAAAGCGCATCCGGAAAGCGGATCCGCAAAACGCAGCATTGGATACTTTATTGGATCCGTTTTGAATGCTTTTTCACCTGCGTTTTTCGCATCCCTTTTTGGATGAGTTTTCAGTCTCTCTCCCCTCCCCACCTCTCGTCCCAGCGACCGATCCGCAGCCCCCCCTCCTCCCACAGGGGCCCTCCATCCCACGATCAGCAGCCTCCTCCTTACCCCCTCCCCCACAGCAGCACCTCCATCCCAGCTCAGCGATCAGCAGCACCTCCGTCCCAGCTCAGCTCGTCCACGCCGGATCAGCAGCCCCTCCGTCCTCCCACAGAGCACACCGTCCCAGCTCAGCGATCAGCAGCCCCTCCGTCCTCCCACAGCAGCACCTCCATCCCAGCTCAGCTCGTCCACGCCGATCAGCAGTCCCCGATCTCCAGCGCCCCCGCGCCTCTCACCTGCCGCCGAGCTCCAGTGCCGACGCCGCTCACCTGCCCCCGCGCCTCTCGCCGGTCCCGCCGCTCACCTGCCCCACCGGTCCCGCGATCTGCGTCGCCGCTCACCTGCCCCCGCGCCGGTCCCGCGATCCAGCCGCCACTCACCTGCGCCCCGTCCCGCGATCCACCTGCAGCCACTCACTGCGCTTTTCGCATCCGCTTTCAGGATGCAAAGCGCAGCTGTTACGTACCAGGAGTGTGGAGCGCTTTTGGACAAGCGCCAAAAGCGAACTCCATTATTTCCTATGGGCTTTCACTTGCGTAAACCGCAATAAGAATTGACATGTCAATTCTTAAAGCGAATCCGAAAAGCGCAGTGCAGGAGAGCTCTCAAAAGCGCATCGCCGATCTCCCGTGGGAACAGCGATGCGCTTTTGCCATTGAGCACAATGTTAATCACACTGACAATTGTTAGATCCGTTTTACGGATCCGTTTTACGGATCACAAAAACGCCGTGTGAACAAGCCCTAAGATTCTAAAATTTATACAAAAAGGAATATGAATATATAAAACAAAGTTTATCTTTTAGACGCAAGTGCATAAGAAAGAATAGAGGACTCTGGGCCTCTGTTTTACCAATCAGTGGTGATCTCAGCTGATTGCTGATAACTGTCTTTGGTGGTGAACCCCTTTAAAATAAACAAAGGCAAAATGGGGCAGGTGGGGGGCGAGGAAAGTGATGTCAGATGAATCAAAATTTTAAATTCTTCATGGAACCCACGGACGCCATGTCCTGCGGACTCAACAGGAAGCACTATCCTGCTTGCCATGAGCACACAGTTCAAAAGCCTGCATCTCTGATGCCAAAGGTGGCTTAGGGCTTGTTCATAAAAACGCAGCAGCGATCGGATCCTAAACAGATCCAACACATAATCCAACACGCAGCTGCATGTCTGGATGCAGCAAGATCTCACCCTATAGTTTTAAATAGGGCTCCTGCTGCGTCTTTCAGACCAAGAATTGACATGTCATTTCTTGGAACAGATCCGAAAGACGCACTGCGACACGCCTCGGCAATCACCCGGGTGAACACACATGTGTGTTTTAAATTGCGAGCAGAGTAAAATCACACTGCTCATTGTTACATGCGTGTTTGGGTCCGTCCAGATGGACCCAAACACACTTCTAATGTATGTTCACACAATACTAAACCACATACTGCATTCATCACAACAGAATGGCTTTGCAGAAGAAAAGTCTGAATTGGCCCGTGTGCAGTCCAGTGACCAACAAACATCTGGCACATTATGAAACAAAGACGACCCAGGACTGTTGAGCAGCTCCACTTCTACATCAGACAAGAACAGGACAACATTTCTCACCAGCAATTGGTCTAAATGAAAGAAAAAAAAAACAAAAAACAAAAAACAAAACCACCACACAAACTGAAACTGTCTAACTTTCAACTTCTGATATGTGTTTGATATGGCTATAAGAGACTTCTAAATCATTGCATTCCTATTGTCTTCACTTCAATTGGAGTTGTACAACAGATACAGCGCTATCTATTGCCATTCTTCCATCTCAAACCTTTCTGTAGTTCCAAACAGATCAGTCATTTACAGTTATCAGGTGGATATAATATAGAGGTCTCAGATGGGAACTGTTTTGGACTTCAGTGCCAAGCCCGATTTTTCAACGCTGACATAGGTTACTAATTGGGAATACGTTCAATGCTTTTACCGAGAATTGTGATTTTGAGATGCTTTTTAAGTTAGAAATAAATTTTGGTTGAAATGGTTTATTTGTGAAAAATTTCAAAGTTTAAAAATTTCTGTAAGACAGCATACCAAAGAATAGAAAACATCACCATCGGTATACTTTATGATGGCATTTTTTAGATATTTTATTTTTTAGGACATTAACCCTTTAAGCCGAACGCCTGAACAGCACTTTTTTTTTTTTAGTTCTTGCCACCTTGCGTTTCAACAGTCATAACTTTTCGGCGCAGTTTTTTGAGGCCTTGCTTTATGTGGGAGAAGATGTACTTTGTGGGGGAATAGTTTAATCTCACTTATAAATTTTTCTTCAAATTCTTTTAAAAAATGTTTTACACCATTTGCATTTCACACTAACTTGTTAGATTAATTCTACAGGTTATTACGGTTGTGTGGATACCTAATATGTGTAGGATGTGTTTTTGTGTGTGTAATGTATACACAATTATTTTTTTATTAAACATTTTTATTGCATGTTATTTTTTTCTAATCCCATGAAGGAATAACTGTTTTACTTTTTTTTTTTTTTGATCGTTACACTTTGTAATGTATTAGCATGTGTAAATATGCTAATATATTACTGTGTCAGTTAGACACAGTCAGTAGGTAAAGGGAACCTGTCACATAGGTTGTGCCCTCCTTGCTGAGGGCAGCACCAGCTACTGTCAGACCTGCTGTTCCAAGCACTGTGCCCCTTATTCTGTAAGATGCAGCAGTTTTACAGCATTTTCCCCTCAAATCTTATTCATGAGTAGGTGTTAGCTCCACCCACCAAAGGCTAGCTCCGCCCATTGACAGTTATTCACATGTTTCTACCTATTCAAAGTAATAGGTTTGTCAGTTGAGGTGGGCGGGGCTAGCCTCCGATTGGCCGGGTTTGAAAAAAACTGACTCTGAAGGACTCTTCGAATGACTCTTCTGGCTGAAAACTGCAGATTTGAGCATTAAATACACGAAAACTACAGCATCTTACAGAGTAAGGGACACAGCGCTGACAACAGCAGGTCTGACACTACCTTGTTCTGTCCTCAGCAAGGGGGGCATAAACTATGTGACAGGTTCTCTTTAAGGCAGCACACAGTCTCCCTTTACTGCAGGCTTGTAACAGACAACCCGGGGGCTACTCTGGGTTCCTAGGGCAGACTGTGCAGCCATTCCCCGGGCTCTGTCAGGTCACTGCGAGTCGCGATCACCCAAAAGAGCAGGGGAAAGACCTTTGATTATACCGCGGTCACTGACCGCAGCAATCAGAGGGTTAAGCAGCAGGGAAAGGAGGTTCCCTGCACTCCCTGACGCTTGCAGAGACTGCTCTAGGAGGTGGTCTGTTAAGTACAGCTCTGTTCCTAGCACAGTTGCGGTGCTGGAAGCCACAAAACCACATCTTTTGCATCACTGCAGAAGAACGACCTAAAATGCCTGGTGTCATAAGATGGTGGGCGTATATTCTCAAAAAAGATGGTAGTGCACACCTAAGGGGAAATGAGGTAGGGTGGGTGCAAAATGGAAAAGGACCTTCGTCCAGTATACTAATAAAAATATATCCACTGCACACCAAGCAAGTTCAATGCAAAATTTATATATTTATTGTGACACTAGAAGGGGGGTCATCATTACAAAAACATACTCAGAAGGTTTTGTACATAAAGTAATTGATGTTTTTAGAAGGTAGCGACGTTTCGGCAATGAGCCTTTATCAAGCAAACATCTAGAGAGCTAAAGGAAATAATGTACAGAGTAGTAGTAATGCTGGTAGTGTGTTTAGACTAAAAGGAGGCTGGAGTTGTGATACAAAGTGAGTGGCAAAGGTAATGGGTACAAAGAAATGGCAAAATATAAATGGAGGTTGCTAAATATTAACATGAATGGCATCAAGGCAAAGGAGAAGCTGGACGTGACGTCCGGGGCTGAAGAGAAGTGCGGTCGGTTGTTAAGGTGTTAAGAGGCTTTTAAATTTAGTAGCGAGTTTTAACAATTTCAAGAAAATTTACAATGTTTTTTTTTTTAGGAACCAGTCCAGTTCTGATGTGGCTTTGAGAGGCCTGTAAAAATGACTCCATCTAAGAAACCGTGGCCCTCAAGGTATTCAAAATAACACTCAAAAAGTTTGTTAACCCTCTAGGTGTTTCACTAATAAAGTATTGAAACTTAATTTTTTATAACGATTTTCAATTTTAATAGATTGTTCATATTTATGTACTCCAGTAAACGGAGAAAGGCAAATCAATATGGATTCTCCTGATTTTGCGTGGTGTTTTTTTTTTTTTTTTAGAGATCTCCCATACGTGGCCCTAAGTATTTGAATCACCTATAAGCCACAGAATAGGAGCAGCACCTACTGGACTTTGGTATCTTATTTTCATTAGGATTTTCTTTAGGCACCATTACAGGTTTGTGGACAACCAAAGGTGTTAAAACTTAACACCCCTAAAAAGACCCTATATTGGAAACTACACCCCTTAAGGAATATATCCAGGAGTGTAGTGAGTACATGGAACCCACAGGCGGTGTTTCAGAGATTTCTTGACATTTGTCTTAAATTATATACAAGTTTTTCACAAAAAAGAATGTTGGTGATAAAGCACCTAAAAAATTACCCAATTTCCTCCAAATTTGGTAATACTCTATGTGTGGGTATAAACTGCTGTTTGGGAGCAGGGCATACAATGGGGGAGGGAGCACTATTTGGCTTTTGAAACACAGATTTGGGTGGGTCCATGTCACAATCACAAAGACCCCAAAGTATCAGAACTGGTGAAATCTATCAGAAGTCACCCCATTCGACACTCCTTAGGGAACTCATCTAGGGGGTATTGTACATCTTGGGCCCACAGATGTTCCATAGTTGTTCAGGTTTAATTTTAACAATATTCACCATACAGTACAAATGACAACTTTAATAAGCAGATCTGTACAATTACAACAATATCAATTTTATACAGATTTAGGTTTTACTACTTGAACACTTTAGAAGTGCATTTAGAAAAATTGTGTTTTTAAGTCATCATAATCTGACAGCCATAGCTTATTTTTCTGTATATGGAGCTGATTAAGGGCTTTATTTTTGCGGGATGAGTAGACGTTTCATCGGCACCATTTTGGGGTCCATATGATACTAATCACTTTCTATCAAGATTTTTGGGAGGGATGAATGAAATACAGCAATTGTGGTAGTGTTTATTTTTATGGCAGTCACTGTGTGGGAGGTTCACTGTGTGGGGTTTTGGGAGGCTAAATAAAGCAAACCTGGTAACGTTCACAATTTATTTTACAGCACTCACCGTGCATTATATGTGACAAGTTAGTTTTACTCTGCTGGGCGATAAGATTATACCAAATTTATATAGGTTTTTTTTTTAGGTTGTGGCAGTTAAAAAAAAAAATAAATAAATAAAAAATAAAATAATAATTATTGTGCAAAACTATGTTTATGCCATCACAGTCTTCCGTAAACAGAGCTGTATAAGGGTATGTTCACACGGCGTTTTTGCCAGGGCTGTGGAGTCGGAGTCGTCATAAAAGGAAACGACTCACAAAATATATAATAAGTTGCTCCAGTTTGTTTGATGCAATGCAAAGAGCATTTTTCACCTGCTTTCAAAGAAGTAGAAGAGTTTAACCATTCATCAAAACTGACTGTGGCTGAGGCAATTCCTTTATACCCTAACATTGTTAGAGATGTTTCCCCTGTGGTCAACGCTTTGCCCCCAAGTTAGTGTAGAGAGGCCGTGCTCTAGCCTGGAAATAATGAGATCAGTTGTGAGGTCATGTATGCAGGATCTGATGGAGGCAATACTATTTCTCAGAACAAATTCAGAGACTCCCCAAATGTTCCTGCAGTGTTTTGCATATTTACAATTTTTTTGTTTTCTAAAGTCATATCCAATAAATATATTTCACACGGAGAAGCAAAATGGTAACAATGTTTTGAACTTGTGACTTTCAGGCTCCAAATCTCTCCATCCACTACAGCTTTGCACATGAGGCTTCTGTAATTTTATTTACAGTCATCTTACATATCTTATACATAAATTTGACTTGCAAGTATTTAGCATCTGTTTAGTTCTGCAGATTCTTTCCTGTAACTGCATTGTTACCGTTTTGCTCCTAAAAATCAAAATGTTAATTTTTATTAATTTGTATTATTTTGTTAGTATTTGGGAAATCCACCTTTTGGTTTTTAGCTCTGTCTGAATCCTTCTGGGCTCTGGATCAGATTCAAGCAGGTCATGACTAAAATCTGATCCCAGATCTCTTCTACACGCTCCCAATTTTGGTGCAGACTGGACTTGGATACAAATACAGCTTTTTCTTCAACTCTACCCACAAGTGTTCAAAAGATCAAAAACATAGTTACCTTTTGCATGTCAGTGTCTGTTCTACCTAAATAGCTTGATTATTGTATCATAAGGTGATAAACAGCCTGATGTTACCATTTAACTACAGTAAAGTTATCGCTTAAACATGCGCCATGTATGAGGGAGTCAGAAGTCGGATTCAGGAGTCGGAGGTTTGGGAAATTGAGGAGTCGGGGCTTTGGCTTTCCGTCTCCACAGCCTTGGTTTTTGCAGACCGTATTTCAAGGCATAATTGTGCTGCAGTTTGCCTGAAGTATGGACCACAAATACAGTAATTCATAGCTCTCATTGAGAGCTATGATTACCTGCAGTTTTCCCTGACGAGTATTGCGCGGCAGGAGAAAGAAGCGAGAAGTGAAAGTCAATGGGAGCCGACACAGAGCGTTCTAGAACAACACATTGGCCAGCATATACTTCTAAAACACCCGGCGTATAGTGGCGTACAAAGGTACGGGCGCTATACGCTGTGTGAACTCATCCTAAGGGCTTTTTTTTGCAGGACAAAATAACATTTACATTGGTACATGACTTTTGATTGCTTTTTATTCTATGTGCAGTGGGATGAATATTTAATAATAAAGCCAATTCTGCCATTTTTTTTTTATTAATGTTGTTCATCGTGCAGGCTAAATAATGTTAGGTTAGGTCTTTATGCATGTGTACTTTTTTCAGTGATAAGCATTGAGGTAAAAGGTGGTGTACGTGTTTTACTGTATTTTTTTCACACTTGTTTAATTTTTCTTTTATATCTTCCACTTGTCCCACTATGTGACTATACACAGGGATCGTTAGATCACTAGCACAATATATGTTGGTACGGCAATGAATTATCCAACTGTCAGTCAGGTTGTAAGATGCCGCCATCAGACAGAGCATGACAGGCCCCCTTTGTCAAACCTCCTCACTGCTGTGGTCCCCGTTTACGGTGGTAGTTACGGGGCTAAAAAGCAAGGAACAGATTTCTCTCTGCTCACAGCTGCAACTGCAGGAGCCCGGCTGTCAATCACCGCCAGGCCGCTTCTGTGCCCACATGATTACCATGATGTGTCTCTACGGTCGAAGACACAGGGCTTAAAGCAGCATCAAAGAAGAAAACCCTGTCATCGTCTGCATTAGAACTCCCTCACAGATTTGTCAGCACTGCTTCTTCAACTAATGACGTCTGATACATAGTTCACATGATGTTGCCGCTCATTACTAGCCTTAACGGTTTTTGCCTGAATGCATGGCACATAACTGCAGAGGCCAACAGTTGGCTGTACTGTTTTATGAAGCAAAGATGTGACTGTTGGTGGAGGACCAACAGGAACAGGTGGTTATTTTATTCGAGAACAGTCCCTTTCACCGATAACCTCTTTACAAATCTACTACTAATACATTTGAAGAAATTGGGGAAGGTGGCACTTTACTTACCAGGATTGAAGAGACAATTCCAGAAATAAAGCATATTGCAAACCATTTCACTCGAGTGCCAAAACTTAATGATGATGAATCCAAAACCTTCAAGAAGTTGAAAGAAGAAAAAAAATAAATAAGGAGTTAATAGGCTTTTCTTTAAATACTGTTTAAAAAGTTCTTTACAGTTAAGGTGCCAAAACAAACTGGACAAAGTTCATCTGTATAAAGCAAGAAAAGCTAATTATATATAGTATATAGTGGCCATGACTCTCCCAATGGCAGATATCAGGGAAAAGAAGAATCGTCCATATTTGATTTCTACTTGTCTTATTTTTTTCTTTCCCTTACAGGAGATAAGATGCTGCCAGAGGTGTCACATTTCAAACAACACACGCACAATTGGGCAAGCATGCATGTCCATGGTAAATCAGACATGTATGGCCTGAAATTAGATGCAACATGCAGAGTGCTTTGCTTTTAGTGACATTTATACAGAATCATCAAGTTATCAGATATTAATAGGGCTGGTTTATAATTTGCCAACATTACCTTTTCAGAAGTTGATGACAATCCTTTGGCAAGCAAAAAAAGAAAAAACAAAACAAAAACAATGCAAACATAAACTAATGAGCAAATCACATTTAGCACTTGTACTATTGGGATTTTGCAGACAATAAAAAGATAAAGCAATCTTTTAAGGTTTTAATTGAATTGTTTTCTTTATGTGCAGCTCCTATGGTAGGTGAATTAAAGGGTTATTCTCTCCACATCGATTAGCTTTAAACATGTAGGCAAAAGGTATAGCGAAACTATTGCCAAACAATTTACTGTTCTGATTTTGCTTCAAAGCTAGAGGAGTTCTGATCTCCTACTTGTGTATACAACCTTGTTTGTTACAGACAAACTTTAACCCTTTAAAGTGCTGTAGCTTTGTAGCTTGCAATTAACCTCTTAATGACCACCCACTGTCTTGGTGTCGGGCTTTGCAGGTCATTCTGCAAAAAGAGGGGTTTTGCAGCTACTAGCGCTGCAGCTGTGCTAGGAACAGGGCTGTAGTTAAGGGTATGTTCACACGGCGTAAATGTGGGGCATATTTTGGTGCATAATTGCGCTGCAATACGCCCTGGAATTACGGTAACTCATAGCTCTCATTAAGAGCTATGAATGCCCGATGTTTTTCCCTTGCGTATAATATGCGGCGGGAAAAACCATTGAAACATCACCTCTTACTGCCGCTTACGCGTCAAGCTGAGTGTTCGTGAATGGGAGCCAGCTGTCAGTTTTTTCGAAGTACGGTCGGGGCCTCGCCCCCCCCCCCACCTCCCGCCTATGCTTTAGGAGCACGCACTGATCAGTGCGTGCTTCCAAAACACCCGGCGTATTGCGGCACATACTGTATATGCCGCAATATGCCGTAAGAACATGCCCTAAGGGCATGTTTACTTGGCGTATTGGGGCGCATACTGCACGCCACCCAATACGCTGGGTGTTTTGGACGCACAAATCAGTGCGTACTCCTAAAGCATGGGGGGCCGGCCTCATTCACATGCATTGTCAGTGGCGCATAAGTGTTGCGAACAATTGACATGTCACTTGTACACCGGGGAGATGACACGTAATTCATAGCTCTCTATGAGAGCTATGAATTACCATAATTGCGGCACGCATTTCGCCGCGTATAAAGTGCAAATATGCAGCAAAATGCGCGCCACAATTAATATAGCCTAACAGTTCTGTTCCTAGAGTAGTATCTGTAAGAACCGGAGTGTGGAGGAAAACTCAGATCCCTGGCGTTTAACCCTTTGAACAAAGAGCATCCCTCTGCTCCACAGGGCAATCAATCGATAGAGCCTGGTGAATGTCTATACAGTCCATTTTTGTGTAGAATACAATAAAAATATTTAATAAAAAAAGATATTGCATATACATTACAAAAACCCCCAAAAACTACACATTAGGTATCTACACAACTGTAATAACCTGTAGAGTTAAAACGCAAGGAAGCAAAAACTACAAAATTTAGCTGGTCATTAACCCCTTAACGACCTTGGGCGTATCAGTACGTCCCAGGGCCGCTAAGGGGCTTTGCAGGGGGATCGCTCCGCGACCCCCCCGCACAGCCGCCGGGTGTTAGCGGCAAATCGCCGCTAACACCTGGCAGTAACAGCGTCGGTGGGTGGCTCCGCCTGCTGGCGCTGTTTTACCCATCAGGCACCGCGGCAAAGATGGCCGCGGCGTCTGAATTAATGCCGATCGGTGCGGTGATCGGCATAAGTGCAGCTATGCTGCACCGATCCGATCACCGGGCATTGTGGTGGGGAGCCTTGTGAAGGCTCCCGTCACTTACCCTGGCCGGTTTGCCCCACTTCCATCCGCAGACAGGAAGTGGGGAAACCGCCATCTTTGTACACCCTAATGCATTGCCTATGCAATGCATTAGGTTGTATTAACAATCGCGCCACCTAGTGGTCAAGTACCACAGGTGGCCTCAATGTTACAGTAAAAAAAAAAAAAAAATAAAGTTTTAAAGTACAAAAAAAAAAGTATTAAAAGTTCAAATCACCCCCCTTTCCCCATTTTACAAATAAAATCATTAAAATAATAAAGTTACACATATTTGGTATCGCCGCGTCCGAAAAAGTCCGATCTATAAAAATATAACATCATTTATCCCGTACGCTGAACACCGTAGAAGAAAAAAAATTCCAAACGCCAAAATTGAGTTTTTTTGGTCATTTTACGTCACTCAAAAAAATGGAATAAAAATGATCAAAAAAGTCGCATGCATTCCAAACTGCTAGCGATAAAAAGTACACTTCAGCCCGCAAAAAATGCCCCCTCACTGACATCCGTAGGTGTTAGTACAAAAAAGTTATTGGTCGCACAAAATGGCGCCGTGGCGCAAATTTCAAAAATAGAAAATGTTTGGAATTTTTTTACGGTACCAAAACATAACGGAAACCCTACATGTTTGATATTGCCGGATGCGTAACAACCTGAAGAATACAGATAACACATTATATTTACCGAAGATTGAACGCCGTAAAAGCAAAACCCCCGCAAACATGGCGAAAATACATTTTTTTTTCACAATTTGTCCCACTTGGAATTTTTTTGCGGTTTCCCAGTATATTCTATAGTATAGTGAATAACACCATTAGAAAGTACATCTTGTCCCGCAAAATAAAAGCCCTCATGTGTCTATGTAGGTGGAAAAATAAAGAAGTTATGGCTTTCAGAAGGCGAGGAGGGAAAAACGAACGTGTCACCAAAAAAAAACGCCGGGTCCTTAAGGGGTTAATACTATTGGATTCATTAGGCTATGTCGGACCAGCATAGCATCTATCTCTAAACTAACATGGTCAATGAGGGCCGGTGTCAGAGAGAGTTTATTTAAATAAATAGCTTTTTTTATTTTGTGTTATTTTTTTCCATATAATTCCAGTGATAGCAATGGTGGTGTCTGTCAGATGCCTCCATTAACCCCTTAACGACCCTGGACGTATGAGTACGTCCCAGGGCCGCTAAGGGGCTTTGCAGGGGAATCGCTCCGCGACCCCCCCGCACAGCCGCCGGGTGTTAGCGGCTGAACACCGCTAAAACCCAGTAGTTTTAGACCCTATTAGACCATTATCGGCCCTAGTTCCTCAACAGCCCACTCTCTATCAGCGCTATATGCTGGTCTTCGTAGGGTTTCAATAGACGAGGGGCCTTGCAGGATTTTTGCTAAGTGGGAGAAAGTCTACCCTAACCAGGAAATCTCTACTACAATTCTCCAGGGATGGCTGAAGATTCATAAATATATAGTTAATGAGAAGTGGAGGGACACGTTCTATAGAATTGCCCATTCCGCAATTTATGGCTTTAATATTCCCCCCCCATCCAGCTTGTCCAGACCGTATGACATCCTGCCCCAAGCGTGGCACCCCCCGCACGGATTTTGTTCATAGTATATGGACCTGTGTGGAAACCACAAAGTTCTGGGAGACAGTCATACAAACTCAGAATTTTAAGTTTCGTGTCATTTAAATTTAGAGCCAACACAGCTCCTTGTTCCATAATTTACCACAACATTTTAGGAACCACCCACTTCTGCATATATTTTTATTAGCGGCTAAAAGAAGCCTCCTGGCCAAATGGTTGGAACCAACCGTCCCTACATTCCAGGAAGTGATCCAGGTAAAACATCATCTCGAAATGGACAGAATTGACATCATCAGGACTAAGGAAACCCAATGCTCTACATTTTTCAAGAAATGGCAGGAGTTCATAGTTAACTTTTACACCCCCCAGGAGATCAAGGAGATCATGCAGCCTTTTGTTTACACCTCCTGGTATCTCTCCTCTCGACTAGCAGGCGCTCTGGGGGCTTTGGATGTCTGTACCCCATAAGATGGGAGCTTTACCTCAGCCATATCCTGACACCGTGCTCTGGATACTCCCTAGGTGACTGTGCGTCAGAGTTGGGGGTCAATTTGTCCTCTATTTCTCTCCCTCGGGTTTTAGGGGACGAGGGCCGTGTGACGATCTCGCAGCATTGTATCAGCACAGGAGTTGTTTTCAGTTTTTATCCCAGACCTTACGTGATTACATAGGTGTATGGGATTATGTCTCGCATACAGAGCTGCGTCTGGGTACCACTGGTATGTGGTTGTTGTGGTTATTTTGGGGGGGGGGGGGGGGTGTTTACTTTTTTTTATTATTTTTTGTTTTCTTTCTTTAGTGAAGATGGAGCTGTCTTTTGCTTCATCATTATTATGATGCCAAAATATGTCATTAGTGCTATTTGGTACTTCCATTGCTTAGCACTTTTCTTATTTGTACTAATGGTGCCTTATATTATTTATTTGTGTATCAAGTGGTATCTCATCTATTGGACAGTTATTATGTTATTGTAAAATTTTATAAAAAATTATGTTTACAAAAAAAACAACAACAAAAAAAACACAAAAAAAAAAAAACTTTCTTTCCTCAAGACGTAGAGGATGCCCCCTTGTTCTGGATATAATCCTGGGTATAAATAAATCTTGAGAGAGATCTCTATATTGACCTTTAATATATTTAAACATATTTATGTCCCCCCGAACCCGTCTAAATAACCTTAATCTTCCTAATCTTTCTGGGTACTGCAGTCCACCCAGTCCTTTTATTATTTTTTGTTGCCCGCCATTGTACCTGTTCAAGCTCTACAATGTCTTTCCTGTGCACTGGTGCCCAAAACTGTACACAATATACCATGTGTGGTCTAACCAGTGACTTGTATAATGGGAGAAGAATGTTCTCATCATGAACATCTATGCCCTTTTAATACACCCCATAATCCTATTAGCCTTGGCAGCTGCTGCCTGACACTGGCTGCTACAGTTTAAGGGGTTGTCTCACTACATTGATTCATCTTACCTCAGTCCAGTTTTCTTGGTTTCACTTTGAATTCAGGGGCGTGTTTACTGGCTCCTACTAGGCTTCAGTAGAAGCCAGGTCTGTAGCTATAGCAACCAGTGCTGGCAGCCTATCAGGAGAGATCAAACAGGTCTGTAGCTATAGCGACCTGAGGAGCTGATGCAGCCCATACAAGAGGGGATATCTAGGAATAGGTAGGACACTGTTAATGGACATATATTGCAAAGTGACTTTTTTTTAGCAAGATCTTTAACATAAAAAGCAATCCTTGTAGTGAGACAACCCCTTTAAGTTTACTGTCCACCAGGATTCCCAAGTCCTTCTCCATGTCACTTTTACCCAGCGTTTTTCCATTTAACATGTGATCATGTAATGGATTTTTCCTACCCATGTGCATAACCTTGCATTTATCTGTGTTAAACCTCATCTGCCACTTCTCTGCCCAAGCCTCCAACCTATCCAGATCCCTTTGTAATAACACATTATCCTCTGTGTAGATTCCTTTACAGAGCTTAGTATCATCTGCAAAGATTGATATTCTACTGTGCAATCCATGTGTAAGATCATAAATGAAAATATTGAAGAGGATAGGGCCCAATACTAACCCCTGTGGTACCCCACTAATAACAGGGATCCAGTCTGAGTATGCACCGTTAATTACCACCCTTTGTTTTCTATCACTGAGCCAGTTGCTTACCCACTTGCACACGTTTTACCCAGTCCAAGCATTCTCTTTTTACTTACCAACCTTTTATGTGGCACAGTATCAAATGCGTTAGAAAAATCTAGATATATGACATCCAGTGTCTCACCCCGATCCAGTCTAGAAATGACCTCCTCATAAAAACTCGTTAGATTCATTTGACAGAACCTATCCAGCAACACAAGTAGGAAGTATATGTGAAGTTTAAAGAACTAGATACATGCTTTTCCAAATTTGTGCAAATTAAAAAACTGACAAGTGTGGCGTGCATATGTATTCAGCCCTCTGTACTCTGATACCCAAAATAAAATCCAGTGTAACCAACTGCTTTTAGAAATCTTCTAATTAGTAAATAAAGGACATCTGTACACAATTTATTCTTAGTATAACTACAGATGTCTTGTGAAGGCCTCAGAGGTTTGTTACAGAACATTAGTGAAGAAACAGCATCATGAAAACCAAGGAACACACCCAACAATCCAGGGATATAGCTGTGGCAAAGTGCATTGCCGCATTAGGTGTTTTTTTTTTTAAATAAATAGCAGCAGCCTAGACTTTGAACATCTGATGGCGCACTGTTCAATCCATCATCTGTAAACGGAAGGAGTATGGCAAAACTGCTAACAGACCAAGACATGGCCACTCACTTAAAGTGACAGCCCAGACAAGGAGAGAACCAATTAGAGAAGCAGCCAAAAGGTCCAGGTTACTCTGGAGGAACTGCAGAGATTCACAGCTCAGGTGAGTGAACCTGTCTACAGAACAACTATTAGTCATGTACTAGTAGTCATGTAATATAGGGCAGGGGTCCCCAACCGCCGGGCTGCGGCCCCAAATCATGTTGACCATCTGTTGACTTTAGTCCGGGCGGTCGGCATCTACTCTGCGCGGCCATTGTAAGCTGTATGCAGCTGCTTGGCCAGGAAGAAAGCAGGGACGCTGCATTACCATCCCTGCTTTCCCGTTCCTTGTAGATACGGCGCACACTGAGCATCGTATCTATACATCCGCGATGCAGGGAGTGTGATGCAGCAGTGAGTAACTTTTTTATTATTATTAGCCTAGCTATTTACTTACAGGGGGCATATATGGTATGTATGGGGGTATGTGACTACCTACGTGGAGAATCTAACTATTTACAGGGGACATATATACCTACAGGGGGCTATAACTATTTAAGAGGGACCTATATATCTGCCTACAGAAGGCTTATACCGATCTACTGACTGGTGTTACATTTGGACTTACATGCAGGGTGCTGACATTTCTATCTACCTAAAGAGGGCCCATTTACCTAGCTATAAGAGCCCTATATACCTACCAACTGGCAGCCTATATAACTACCTACCGGGGTCTTAAATTCTTACCTATTGGGGAAGGCCTATGTGGGATACCTAACCATTGGGGACCTATAAATCTACCTACTTAATCTGACTGAGCTGGAGCTATTTTGTAAAGTAAAATGGGCAAAAATTCCAGCCTCTAGATGAGCAGAGCTGGTGGATACCTCATACAACAGACTTACAGCTGTCATTACCACTTAAGGTGGTCCTACAAAGTATTTCGTTAGGAGGGCTTAATACACGTTTCAGAACTATAATTTGCATAAGTTAGGAAAAGCATGTATTCTTTCTTCACACTAATATCTGCTACTGTGTGTTGCTCTATCACATATAAGAACATTTAAGTTTGTGGCTGTATTGTTAAAAAATGAAGAACAGTTGAAGGAGTATGAATACTTCTATAACCCACTGAATGTCTTTTGCTTCTGTTCTTGGGTTGATATGCACATGTTGGACCAAAGCACTTTCATCTCTGAGACATAGAACCAGTCTCCTTCCGGAGCTGTATGATAGCTGGACATTCCTATCTTGTTTGTACTTGTATCAGAAGCTTCCAAAGACATGACATTATCATATTGGCTGTATCATAGTAATTATAGTGTATCTAAACTGTTTACTTTGCAGAAAGTAAGAAAAATGCCTTAAAAAACTCTCGTTCTGGCATTTGCCAAATAGAAATTTTGGTAATCCTAATTGACGGGTAAGGTTTATTCTGCTTTTATGTCAGACAGTGAGAAAAACCATGCATATGCATCTTTTTATATAGTGTATGTAAACTTCTGGTTTCAATTGTGTGCGTTTGTGTGTAAATATATTTATTTTTATTTTTTTTCCCACTCAGGAAGGAGATGGGTTCTGTGTCTCAGAGATGAACATGCTTTGGTCAGACATATATATAGTGCATTAAGGGCGTTTTATCATCCCATACATGGATTGCATATTAATACATAGTACAGAATGACAACTGCAGAGGCACTAAGGTGTAATAATGTAAAACACCCACAAATAATGACTCCATTTTGGAAACCATTCCTCAATAAGTGCAGTGAAGGAATGTGAAGTAAATACTTTGTTCCCAAAAGGTGCTTTCTAGAAACAAAAACTGCAGTGAAAGTTCCATTTTTAACAGATATGCCATTGCAGTACAAGACACACACCTGTAAATTGTTACCAGGGTGCTCCTATGTACAGAAATTCCATTCACATGGATGTAAACTGATAATCATGCACACTATGGCGCTAGAAGGAAAAGAACACCATACAGCTTTTTAGTGCAAATTTTGCTGGATTGCTTTTTGACCACCATGGCACATTTGCCTGGATAGCTGTAATCTGAATATCACAATGAACACCATATTGGAATACCACCCCTGGGGCACCCTCATCTAAGCCCCGGGTCACACGGCTTATTCAAGCCGTAATTGCGAGCCGGATTGCGCTCGCAATTCCAGCTTGAATAAGGCGCGGGTGCGGGGGCGCGGCCCGCCGACCCCATAGACTTGCATTATCCACGGCGCGTATTGCGCCTGGATAATGTGCATGTCACTTTCTCCCCGCCCGGCGGATTCGCCGAGCGGAGAGGAGCGACGGAATCCACTGTTCTCTATGAGAACTGTAGATTACCGTAGTTACTGCGACGGATTGGTGCCGTACAGCAGCGCAAATCCGGCGCGCAGTACGGCTCTAATCCGCGGCGAAATAAGCCGTGTGAACGGCCCCGAAGAGTATAAAAGGATTGCTAGTTTTGTTAGAGATTTTATGGGCATCTCAACTTATTATGTGAAGACCTATGTAAGCATTGTGGAGTATATCAGGACATAAAGTGACATAATAGGGTAAGTAAACCATAGGTATGTTCATACGATGCATGTGCACTGTGTACTTTGTGTAATTGTGCTGCTATGTGCCCAAAGTAGACCCCACAAATGCGGTGAAATCATAGCACTCATTGAGTGCTATAATAAGCGGACGCTGGCCAGCGTGTATGTTCAACAGCAGGCATATAGCGGCGCACACAGGTATGAGCTGCTATACGCGGTGTGAACTCACAATTCACAAATGTAGTGTGCTGTGAAGCAATTCTATACACCAAGGTCAGGCCTGAAAAAGCCTTAATGACCAGCACTTTTTTATAGTTTTTGCCTCCTTGTGTTTCAACAGTCGGAACTTTTTTATTTTTCAATGACGCTTTTCTATTAGGCCTCTTTTTTGTGCGGGAGAAGCTATACTTTTTGGGGGCATAGTTTGATTTTTACATATAAATTATTGCAGAACCATTCACATGTCACACTAAATAACCTATTAAATAAAGTCTGTTATGGTCATGTGGACACCTAATATATGTCTTTTTTGTGTATTGTAGGCACAATTTTTTGTTAAATATTTATTTTTTATTTTATTTATTTTCTACAATATTTTGTTTACTTTTTCTTATCTCATCAAGGGATAACTATTTTACACTTTTTTTTTTTTTTTTTTTACACTTAGTAATGTATTAGAATCTTCATTTATGCCAAAACATTATGTCCGGTGTCAGTATGACACAGGCAGCAGTAAGGCCATGTTCACACGGCTTAAAATGGGCCGTATTTCGGTCCGTAATTACGCGCCGAAGTGCGCAAATTACAGGCTGAAAACCAGGGCTGTGGAGTCGGCAAGCCGAAGCCCCGACTCCTCAATTTCCCAAACCTCCGACTTCCTCATACACGGCGCATGTTTAAGTGATAACTTTACTGTAGTAAAATGGTAACATTAGGCTGTTTTTCACCTTATGATACAATAATCAAACTATTTAGGTAGATCAGACACTGACAAGCAAAAGGGTAACAATGTTTTGATCTTTTGAACACTTGAGTTGAAGAAAAAGCTGTATTTGTATCCAAGTCCAGTCTGCACCAACACTGGGAATGTGTAGAAGAGACATGGGATCGGATTTTGGTCAAGATATGCTTGAATCTGATTCAGAGCCCAGAAGGATTCAGGCAGGATTCATTTATGTATAAGATAGGTAAGATGACTGTATATAAAATTACAGTAGCTTCATGTACAAAGCTGTAGTGGATGGTGAGGGATGGAGCCTGAAAGTCACAAGTTCAAACCATTGTTACCATTTTGCTTGTCAGTGTAAAATATATTTATTGGATATGACTTTAGGACACAAAAAAATTGTAAATATGCAAAACACTGCAGGAACATTTGTGGAGTCTCTGAATTTGTTCTGAGAAATAGTATTGCCTCCATCAGATCCTGCATAGACGACCTCACATCTGATCTCATTATTTCCAGGCTAGAGAACGGCCTCTCTACACTAACTTGGGTTGGGGGCAAAGCGGTGACCACAGGGGCAACATCTCTAACAATGTCAGGGTATAAAGGAATTGCCTCAGCCACAGTCAGTTTTGATGAATGGTTGAACTCTTCTACTTCTTTGAAAGCAGGTAAAACATTTTGCTGAAATCTGTTTACCATGGGAGCAGAATCTTTTCCCCTGGGGCAGCGCTTTGCCTGCTCCATGTCATCAATTACACTCCTCATGTGATAAGGTTAAGATATGGGAGCAGTAGCACCGGCCGGACCCAATTATGTTATATAGACAGCCCTTGGGTGACATTTCAGAATAGAGGTACCTCCATGCCAGTTAAGGCACATTAAATGAGTGTATAGTGCAGGGGTCCCCAACTCCAGTCCTCCGGCCCACCAAAATGTCATGTTTTCTGGCTTTCCTTAGCATTGCACAGGTGATTTAATTATTGTCAGTGTATTCTGTGAGATATCCTGAGAACATGATGTGTTGGTGGCATGAGGACTGGAGTTGGGGAACACTGGTATAGTGCACCTGAATGAATGAACCAGACAAATCTGGTGTGTGGTATGCCTTGCATAGTATAATTGATGCGCCTAATCTAGGCGTATAGGATATCATTGCTAGCATATTTCTTGTGCCTCCTTTAGGCGCATTCAAATGTGTCGTGCCTGGCGTATAATGCGCCTAGTTTTGGAGTACTTCAGTTCATTTATATAGAGAATAAGGATTCAATTTTGTTGCGCAAAATACACCAAAAAAATGTTGAAGCCCAAATGGACGTCACCCTAGGTTCCAAGGGCTGACTGTACAGACATCCCCCCAGGTCCATCAGGTCACTGGAGTCCCGATGGAGGGAATGCCCTTTGATTACGCCGCGGTCCCAGAATGATTGGGCGCCGGTGATCGGAGGTTTCCTCTGGTTCTTGGGTCTTACGTAGACTGCTCTAGGAACAGAGCTGTTAAGTACAGCTAAAGACGTCGCTGCAGAAAGAGGACCTGCATCACCCACTAACTTTAGTCGGTGGACGGTCGTTAAGCCCTTTATGAAATAGGCTCTTCACTTTTTGGGACCTCCCTTTAAAGCATTTTGGGTACTCCAGTAAAAAGAGTTTCCCTGGGACAATACAAACTCCATCAGTTCAGAAGTACTGGGATCCTCCCCTTCCTGCTTCACAAATGAATGTTCCTGACCAGTACATTTGGTCAGCAAGTATTATATAAGGTCACATCTCAAGATGTTTACAGCTAGATTTTTGCCCCACATGGCACTATTCAGCTTTAGCACTTAATCTGAGGGCTTAATTTTTATGGAACGATTATAGTTCAGGTTGCAGCCTGGATTAAGGGTAAGGTGATGTTCAAACAGCGTTTTTGAATACATTTTCAGGTATGTTTTATGTACCGAAAAACAGACCCCAAAACACATTCAACAATGTTCAGTGTGCTTTTACACAGCAATGTAAAACATGTATAGTTTTTCAGGTGATAAGTGTTTTACATGCGTCTTTAAGATGCGTAAAACGGATCCATACAAATAATTGACATGTCAATTCTTGATCCGTTTTTGCGCATCCAACATTCTATTTAAAACTATAGGGTGCGTTTCTGCTGCACAGAAAACATATCCAAACACGCAGCACACTTTGGGTATGTGTTCGGATATGTTTTACGCAGCGTTTTTTAATTCGTTTTTCGGTGTGAACATACCCTAACTGTACTGGTATCACATACATATGGGGGTGCTGTTACCAGATATTGTCCTTATACTTGACCTACAATAGTCATTTGCATCGACTCCTTTCCATTGCCGCACTGGTTTCTGTGATGCTAAATGCTGCTATACTTCTGAGAGAGTGCACTTAACGTGGGATGCTGGTATGGAAATGATGTATGTACAGGTGGTGGCCTAGCAGTGGGTGCTCCAATTCCTATGATACTTATCACTAACGCCTAGAAATAGGGGGCAATTGGGAGTGCAATCATGTGTTTCACTCAGATTTCTGCCACATATCATGTGGTGTTTTGTCCAAATGATAACAAGGCATGTGATAATCTGCTGCACAAGCCTTGCTGTCTGTAAGTCCTACCGACTCTAGATCCCTGAGCTGCCTGTGCCGCCACAATCTGAGGCTCATAATTCTCAAGGGTTACCTCAGCTGTTGTCCTGCAGCATATTCGCTGTGGTTCACACTAGATGAGGAGGCGCAAGACGAGGGGGGGTGGGGGAGTGAGACCTCTTCTCGCTCATCAGCTCTAGAAGAGTCAAATGAAAGCAGTGTCTTGGTTTCCTTAAGAACTACAGGGCTTTTTTATTTTAAGGTTTAAGCATGGTGTGTATTATATTCTATTCATCCCCACACACAGGGGTGTGTCGGTAGGGTTTTAACATGTATCTACGAAAGATGGAAGACAATAGCAGAAGTTTACAACAGTCACTGTGCCCCTAGACTAGGTGACCCTTGAATATGCTGCCATATGTGCATGTAAGGTTAAAACTGAGCGCTCATGAAGGAAGGAGCAAGTAAATGGAGTCATCCAGCCTAAGGGTGCGTTCACACGGCAGTGGACAAATACCAGTCGGTTTACCCAGCCGGTATTTGTCCGGATTTGCGGCCGTCCGGCCGGATGGAGGAATGAACATGCTCAATGCACTAACAGAGTTCAAACAGGGTCTGGATGCATTTCTGGAGCGTAATAATATAACACGCTATAGTGTCTAGGATTCAGGAGAGGGGTCATTGATCCAGGGATTTTTCTGATTGCCAGATTGGAGTCGGGAAGGAATTTTTCCCTAAAATGAGGACAATTGGCTTCTACCTCTTCGGGGTTTTTTGCCTTTCTCTGGATCAACACCTTAGCACAACAGGCTGAACTGGGTGGACGTCTTGTCTTTTTTCGGCCTTACAAACTATGAAACTATGAATGTTTTTTGAGCGGCCCGTGGCGAAAAACCCGTGCAGTGGGGACTGCTGCACGGGTTTTCCATAGAGCACAATTGTGCTAATTTTCGGCCGGTTTTCCAGGCAGTCTGAAAAACCGCAAACCAGCTGAAAAACCAGCCAAAAACCTGTGCCGTGGGGACATGCCCTAAGGCAATCTTCACACTGTCATCTTGAAGTGTAAATTTACGCTTCAAAATACACCCAATTATAGGTGCATTTTGAGGCGTATTTTTTGAGACGTGTGGAACGTTTTGACAAGTTTATGGGCCAAAAATACCTCCACCATAGTTTCTATGGGGATTCTAGTAGAAGAGTGAAGAGATCAGGTGATACCTTTTAGAGGCGGAGTATAACATCATGTCTGAAGAAGAGAGCTAGTACCGTACTCTCAAAAGCTCCCCATCAAATATACACAGCCTCTAAAAGATATGGCCTGATTTCTTCACTCTTCTACCTCTTTCTATGGCTAACACGTTACAACATTATACTATGGGGATTCTACTAACGCAAGTGCCTCAAGAAAGGACAAGAAACTGAAATTTACACAAGTGAAATCATCCCAAAATACACGATGTGTGAATAACCATGCGTATTTTACACTGCAATCAATAAGAGCTGCATAGAACATTGTTTGAAGCTTATTTTGGGGCATATTTCTGATAAAAGTACGCCACAGAAATAAGCGTAAAATTACATTGCATAAACATTCTAGAAGGGTTCGTTCATAAGGGGGAATTCATTTGGACATCAATTTGGTGGACATAAATTAGGCAAATTCATTGGCGTTACCGTATAAACTCGCGTATAAGCCGAGTTTTTCAGCCCAAAAAATGAGCTGAAAAACTCTACCTCGGCTTATACTCGAGTCACTGTCGGCGCTCGGGCGCTGCGATTGCCCGTGCGCCGGCAGGGACACTTCTTGCTATATGCGACTCCTCAGGGAGCGCATATAGCAGAATGCCGAGTACAGCTGACAGCGACGGGCACTGCGGTAGCCCGTCGCTGTCAGCGATCTCTTCCCCTATATGCGACTCCTCCGGAGCGCATATAGGGGAAGATACCACTGCGGGGCAGAGAGCGAGCGCTCCCTGCGCCGCAGTGGACTCCGGACAGACGCAAGCAGACTCGCGGCCGCCCGCAGTTTCCGGCACAGGCAGCATGTGTAATCACGCTGCGTGCGCGGCCTGATGACATCACCCGCCTGTGCCGAGAAGATGCCAGAGAGCACGCGGGAGGCCGGACAGTGAGGAGGCAGAGCGGCGAGGGAGTCAGGTAAGTTTTTTTTTTTTTTATACCCTGCCTATACCTGCCTATACCCTACCTCTTAGAACATATACCTGCCTATGGGGGACATAAACCTGCCTATACCTGCCTATGGGGGACATAAACCTGCCTATGGGGGACATAAACCTGCCTATACCTGCCTATGGGGGGACATAAACCTGCCTATACCTGCCTATGGGGGACAAACCTGCCTATACCTGCCTATGGGGGACAATAAAACCCGCCTATAACTGCCTATGGGGGACATACACCTGCCTATACGGACATATAACTGCCTATGGGGGACATAAACCTGCCTATAAACTGCCTATGGGGGAAAATAAACCTGCCTATAACTGCTATGGGGGACATAAACCTGCCTATAACTGCCTATGGGGGACATAAACCTGCCTATAACTGCCTAGGGGACATATACCTGCCTATGGGGAACATATACCTGCCTATAACTGTCTGTGGGGGACATTAAACTGCCTATGTAATTTATTGGTATCCATTTTTATATTTGATATTTACCAGTAGTCGCTGCATTTTCCACCCTAGGCTTATACTCGGGTCAATAAGCTTTCCCGTTTTTTGTGGCAAAAATAGGTACCTCGGCTTATACTTGGGTCGGCTTATACTCGAGTATATACGGTAATCTATGTGCAAATCAACTGCAAAATCTGCCAATTTATTGCAGAAGTGCACATACAGAAAAAATCCACTACATGAATAGACCTGTAGTTGAATTCACATGTTTAAGAAATTTCTGCAAAATAACTGAAAGTGTTTTATACAAGTGAATGGAGCTGTTACTGAAGTATGTATGGATTTCTGCAAGTCCCACAGAAAGTTCTGCAAAAGCAGGTACTACCACTTCAAAGCGGCTCTGCCCGTAGTTCAAAACCCTCAAAGCGGCTGCCTTACGTGCAGCACAAGCACAGACTCTTCATGTGCAGTGCTCTGCAGTGGGTGCTCCCTGAACCCTCTTGATATCTTTGATTGACACCTCCAGAGGTCTCACATATGGATGATAAGACCCATCATTCAAGTTGTATTGTGGGGCCCGACAGACATTCACTGCAAAACATTATGGGCTCTACATATTGAGGGTCCGCCTCTCGGGCACTTATGATGTTGGCACTAGGGGCATTAAAACTATGTTTCAGCAGTCATACAATCTGCATGGCTGTCACTGAAGGTGCGTGTCCAGTGCTCTCATCCTCTATATAGTGCTGCTGTCAGCTGCTTTCAGGGCTAAAAACCCCAGTCACTAAAACGACGGCAGTCTTTAAAAACTCAACAAGTGGCTCAGGCGACTGAGCCACAAATATATGTATAGTTTCTACGGTCTACGCGTCGGCGCCTCCTATGCCGCGTATCCACCCTACGCGTCGGCGCCTCCTATGCCGCGTATCCACCCTACGCGTCGGCGCCTCCTATGCGGCGTATCCACCCTACGCGTCGGCGCCTCCTATGCGGCGTATCCACTCTATATGTAGGAGCCTCCTATGCGGCGTATCCACTCTATCTGTAGGAGCCTCCTATGCGGCGTATCCACTCTATCTGTAGGAGCCTCCTATGCGGCGTATCCACTCTATTTGTAGGAGCCTCCTATGCGGCGTATCCACTCTATATGTAGGAGCCTCCTATGCGGCGTATCCACTCTATATGTAGGAGCCTCCTATGCGGCGTATCCACTCTATATGTAGGAGCCTCCTATGCGGCGTATCCACTCTATATGTAGGAGCCTCCTATGCGGCGTATCCACTCTATATGTAGGAGCCCCCTATGCGGCGTATCCACTCTATATGTAGGAGCCTCCTATGCGGCGTATCCACTCTATATGTAGGAGCCCCCTATGCGGCGTATCCATTTAATATGTAGGAGCCATCCTTATGCGGCGTATCCACTCTATATTTTAGGGGCCTCCCCATGCGGCGTATCCATTCTATATGTAGGAGCCTCCTATGCGCGTATCCATTCTATATGTAGGAGCCTCCTATGCGGCGTATCCATTCTATATGTAGGAGCCTCCTATGCGGCGTATCCATTCTATATGTAGGGGCCTCCTATGCGGCGTATCCATTCTATATGTAGGAGCCTCCTATGCGGCGTATCCATTCTATATGTAGGAGCCTCCTATGCGGAGTATCAAGTCTATATGTAGGAGCCTCCTATGCGGCGTATCCACTCTATATGTAGGAGCCTCCTATGCGGCGTATCCACTCTATATGTAGGAGCCACCTATGCGGCGTATCCACTCTATCTGTAGGAGCCTCCTATGCGGCGTATCCACTCTATATGTAGGAGCCTCCTATGCGGCGTATCCACTCTATATGTAGGTGCCTCCTATGCGGCGTATCCATTCTATATGTAGGAGCCTCCTATGCGGTGTATCCATTCTATATGTAGGAGCCTCCTATGCGGTGTATCCAGTCTATATGTAGGAGCCTCCTATGCAGTGTACACATTCTAATGGAGGAGCCTCCTATGCAGTGTATCCATTCTATATGTAGGCGCCTCCTATGCGGTGTATCCATGCTATATGTAGGAGCCTCCTATGCGGCGTATCCATTCTATATGTAGGAGCCTCCTATGCGGTGTATCCATTCTATATGTAGGAGCCTCCTATGCGGTGTATCCATTCTATATGTAGGAGCCTCCTATGCGGTGTATCCAGTCTATATGTAGGAGCCTCCTATGCGGTGTATCCAGTCTATATGTAGGAGCCTCCTATGCGGTGTATCCAGTCTATATGTAGGAGCCTCCTATGCGGTGTATCCAGTCTATATGTAGGAGCCTCATATGCAGTGTACACATTCTAATGGAGGAGCCTCCTATGCAGTGTACACATTCTAATGGAGGAGCCTCCTATGCAGTGTACACATTCTAATGGAGGAGCCTCCTATGCAGTGTACACATTCTAATGGAGTCGCCTATCCAGTGTACACATTCTAATGGAGTCGCCTATCCAGTGTACACATTCTAATGGAGTCGCCTATCCAGTGTACACACTCAGGAGCTCTCTGTAGAGTATCTGCAGCACTATGTGACAGCAGGCTTCCCGCAGGACGTGCTGCCTACAACCTGCAAGTCTCCTGAAGAGAAGCCAGCTCAGGTCCTGTCCTGCTTCCGCCATGCGCTGCCCGGTAACCTCCCATATGAAAGACACCCGGGCCACAGCGAGCACTGACGCCACTACGCACAGCCTGACAGGGCTACTCGCCGGTACCTGCGCTGTCAGCCCCCGCTCCTCGTCTTCATGGCCGTTTAGGACCCTGCGCAGCTTGTCCATGCTTCCTGCACTGGTGACACCGGACAGCACCGTCACGTGATGACAGCAGCATATGACTCGGGCGCCTGGTGTAAGGAAGCACGGCGCGTCCTGGCCCCGCCCCCAGCGCGCGTACGGAAGAGGCCGAACCGCCATTGTGAAGCCGGGAGTTCCTGGCTACTTCAGAACGTAGACACTACTGACAGTGCCCCCCTATAGTGAGAGAAAGTCCCACGGCAATCCTCACTCATCACTGACCATGGGCTGGAGGCCTGGAAACTGTGCCTAGAGCAGGCATCCTCAAACTGCGGCCCTCCAGGTATTGGGAAACTACAACTCCCATCATTCCCACTGTTATAGATTATATAAATTCATGATGGGAGTTGTAGTTTCCCAACAGCTGGAGGGCCGGAGTTTGAGGATGCCTGGCCTATTGGCTCAGAGATCTGTCACTAGGGCCTGGGCCCCACGGTGACGCGCATCTCATACCCACCAACCTGTTATATATGTGAGCTGTGATAGCTGGGACTGTACCTGACACGGACACCAGGGCCGCCCTAGGCACAAAGCATCAAAGCGCATTCACACACCCCAGTGAGAATGAAAACAGTCATCACTGCTGATGCTGGGAAAATACTGCTCAGCAGTGGCGGATCTACGCATCGATCCTGGTGATGGACACAACCTGGTCCTGCTATTCAGTGGTGTGGACATGATAGCATAACTCCCAATTTTTAGAGATTGCAAAGAGAGACACGTCACGCCTCCAATCACACCCAAACACGACTTCACACCAAGACACGCCTCCAATCACACCCAAACACATGACATCACACTGGGACAAGCCTCCAATCACATGACATCGCAAAAGGACACGCCTCCAACCACATGACATCACACAAGGACATGCCTCCAATCACGACATCACAAAAGGACACGCCTCCAACCACATGACATCACACCAAGACCCGCCCCCCAAAGCCATCATCTAACATGACATCACACTAGGACACGCCCCCAAACACATGACATCACACCAAGATACGCCTCCAAAACATGACCCCCCCCCCAAAGGCCCCCGCCCAATGACACCAAATAACATGACCCCACCCCATTCTCCCCCCAAACAAGCATCACACCAAAACACGCTCCCAATGATACCAAATAAAATGACACCACACCAGAACACGCCCCCAAACACATAAAATCACACAAGGACACACCTCGAAACACATGACATCACACCAGAACACGCTCCCAATGATACCAAACAACATGACACCACACCAGGACACGCCCCCAAACACATGACATCACATCAGGACATGCTCTCCAATGACACCAAACAACATGATATCACACTAGGACACCCCCCCAACACATGACATCACACCAGGGCACTCCCCCCAATGACACCAAATAACATGACATCACCCCAGTGTAAAAAAAGTTCTAACAATTTCACAAAATATTGTAAAAAAACCCAAAATATGACATGTGTTGCATTAACAGACATGTTTAGCATCTGAAGAAATTTGTGTGTAAAGGTATTCAATGTGTTGAGCGATTATTGGCTATCGACATGTCGATAGTGTTGTCGGCCACCATCGATCGGTTTCGATGGGTTTTATTCGATCATCTCGATGACCATTAAAGTTATGGGAGGCAAAAACCCCCTTTCATTCTTACACCAAACAGGGTGGAGAAGCGGGAAATTAACACCAAACAGTCAAATGGTACGTGCTTCATTTAGGCAAAAACATTTAGGCTATAAAACCCACGAAAAAAGTCACAGACTTTCACTATCCCGTCTTGCCCCACAGATACCCTTTAAACCTGCAACCAAAAATTAAAAAAGTGCCAGAAGGCAGTATGTTTGAACCATAAATTTACTTGAAGGACATTGAATATCCCTGCCCTGGAATGCAGCATGACCCCCAAACCGCATGCCCCCAGATTAAAAAAGTCCCGGAAAAAAAGGGTTTTTCAACACATTTTAGTTGAATGGACTTTGATATCCGTCCTGGACCGCAGTATGACCTTAAACCTGTCGACCACGGATTAAAAAGTGCAAGAAAAAGGGTCTTTCAACCACCATTTTAGTTTAAAACTGGAATTGACTATACTGTCCTGGACCGCAGTTGACCTTAAAACCCTGTCTGACCCCAAATTAAAAAGTGCCGGAAAAGGGTTTTCAACACCTTTTATTGAACTGGACATTAATATATTGTCCTGAACCGCAGTATGACCTTAAACCTGTCTGCCCCAAAGATTAAAAAGGCGGGGAAAAGGAGTCTTTAAACCCACCTTTTTAGTTAAGGGACATTGACTATACCTGTCCTGGGCCCACAGCATGACCCCCAACCGCAGCCCCCCCACTTTTAAAAAAAGTGCGGGAAAAAAGGAGTCTTTCAACCCCCTTTTTTGTTTCATGGAATTGATTTCCCCCGTCCTGGGCCCGCAAGCCCCCCAAACTGCTTAACCCCCCAGTTTTAAAAAGTGCGGAAAAAGGAGTCTTTAAACCCACCATTTTATTTCACTGGACTTTTGACTATACCTGCCCTGGGCCACAGATGAGCCCCAAACCTGCATGACCCCACATTTAAAAAGTCCGGAAAAGGAGTCTTTAAAACCACCATTTTATTTTTAAACTGGACATGACTATACCTGTCCTGGGCCACGCATGACCCGGGGCCCGGAGTTCAGGGGGTGCGGTGAAAGCCCAGGCGGGCGTCCGTCTCTTTTAAACCGCAGGTTAAAATGCCCTGATGACGCAGAACGAAATGTCGTGCTGAAGCAGAGTGCGGAAGGGGAAGTGGGGAAAACTCCACCCTTCCCTCAGTACACGTCAATACCGGGGTAGCGCTTGCCCTCCGTTGAGTGTGGCCCAATTTGGGTTTCATTGGAAATATGGGGGTTAACCCCCTTTTACCCCAGGTGCCCTTTATTTGGATTCTTTTTCTCATTTTAAACGTGCTGGGGGAAATGGTCTCTGTACTTTGTTTCTGCCGTGCTCCATACTCCTGTCCTTGAATAACCTAATCTGGTTGTCTTCTGTACCCCCCTTGTACATTTCAGGGGAAAATTTTTTTAACAGCTATTTGTCATGCAAGTTTTTTGTACTTTAATTTCTAGACAAAAATTTTTAAAAATGGATGGAATCCCACCATGTCTTTGTTTCTCTTTTCAAATTTGTTTTAAAATGGGTTGTCTCAAAAAAGGGATTATGCTATGTTAAAGATTTGCAAAAAAAGTTTTTTGCAAATGTGCCCTTTAACAGTGTCCTCCCTTTCCTGTTTTGCAGCACCATCACCTTGAGCACCTTTTGAAAATTGTGAAGAACAAATGTTTTAGAAAAAAACATTTTTTTATAATAGGACCTGTGTATAGCTGATGTCAAGAAAAATGCCCCAAAAAAATTAAAAAACATGACCATGACCCATTTTGAAAATTTGTAAAAGAACAAATGTCTATTAGAAACAACATTTTTTAGAATAGGGACCTGTGTATTGCTGCATTTAAAAGCCATGCCCCAAAAAATTATAAAATACTTCTCGCCACTTTTAAAATTTGTGAAGGAGATATCCCACTTAGAACCCACATTTCTGTTCCAAGGACATGTTTTTTGCTGATTCTAGCAATGACCCCAAAAAATTATAAATATGACTTTCAGCCACTTCAAAAAATTGTGAGGGAGAAATCCCCTTAGAACCCACTTTTCTGTTCCAAAGGACCATGATTTAGCTGTATTCACGAAACTACCCCAAAAAATTATAAATATGATTTTTCCAGATTTTAAAAAATTGTGAGGCAAAGGGACCCAAAAATTGACAATTGAAAAATTCTAAAGATGGAGAAAATTGAATTGGTTTTGTCAAAAAAACCCTTGGTGTCTCCTCACAGAAAAAACCAGCAAAATGAACTGTTAGGAATTGAGAATAAAAATTGCGAAGAAATGATCATTTTAAAAAAAGTTTTTTCAAGGGACCTTTCTTTTTGGGAGAAAATGTGAAGTAGCCCGAACTAATCGGTGACTGGGAAATTGGGCCACAACATCATCGGATCCTGCCTGATTATCTTGATGAAAGTCAAACGATCCACTTATTGTGGAAGTGGGATGCGTTTGTTTTTATAATGATCCCCCAGTGTGTTTTAAAGGGTCCCTCAGATATGACGCGGGGCTGCGGGGCGGACAACACCTCTAGGGCATGAGGAGCCAGCTGGGGCCATTGTCCTTTTTGGATACCAAAAAGTTATTGGGGGCCCGGGAAAACACATCCAAAAACATCGGTGTGTTAGCGCAGATAGTCGTGCACCATGTTTTAAAGTGGGCTTGTGTGAGGTTGTTTTGCCTGCTTTGCATGCTTTGATGGGGGTTGGTAAATAAAGATGCCAGAGTTCACCATTGGTTCTGCCCCTTGCTGCTGCTGCCGCTACGGGCCTGCTTGGCACCACTGCTGTCACGTCGCTGTTTGTTCCATGTGACATTGGGGTAAAGCAGACGCAAAGATGTCTCAGTTGATCAATCGAAAGGTTTTTCCATTTCCTCATTTTTTCTCTTTTTGGGGTGGGGGGGAAGGAAAGTGCTGAGTTTTTTTTGTCCGGGATCCAGGAAGGTGGCCCCCCAGTAACTTTTGTTCATTTTTTGGCCCTTAATGCGAAACATTTTGGAGAAATGGAGCATCCAACATCATGTGAGAGATGGACCCTTTGATTTAACCTTTGGGGTTTTAGGGGGATAGCAAAATTCTTCCCTCTTGCCTCAAATTCACCCCAAAACCCTCTTTTCAAGGAAAGGGTCGGTGTCTAGGAATACCTCCTCCCTGTTTCCGGCACAGCTTCAACACGCCTGACTTCCCCTCAGATGTGCCCCCTGAGGCTGAAGTGCCGCCTTGCACTGCTCGGGCCCCCTAAAACCACTGCCTAATTTTAGCCCGATAAAAACTGAGAAACGTGGGCCTTGGGGATTTGATGGGAAAAGGCTCCTGTCTGCACTGTGGTTCTCCTCCGTCGCTGGGGGACCTGTGTTTTCAGAGTGTCAACGATCGTTCCAGAATAAATTTCACCACAATGTCATGCTGAAAAAGGGCATCGCCGCAATGCCATTTTGGGTGGCTTTCTTCAAACTGGAAAAGGAGGGTGCGACTCTTTATTTTCCCTCACTCTGGTGGCCACACCCCGAGGTCGCACGCTGCTTGTCAGGCCATGGTCACTTCGTACTGCGTAATGGCATGGCGCTTTCTCCCCCAAACGTGGAGCATGTGGAGGGTGGAATTCCCGGGTTGCCCAAGTCAACAATGAGACGGTTGACGGGGGGGCTGAGTGACGCTGAATGCAGCCCGGGGGACGAAGCGGAGTGCGACGGCGGGGTTTCGAAAATCAGCCCCCGAGCCTTTTAGCAGGCAGTCCAGACCCCGGTTTGCTCTTTAGAAATTTTGGGGCGACAAGGGGCATGACATGTGCCCGGCAAGGGATGTGCTCCAGCCTACCGTCTTAAGGCGGCAGCAATTTCGCCCTTATGCCCAACCCCCTTGCCCGGACAGGGTTTTGTCACCCCGGCGTTCGGTCTCAAGCGGAGAGCCGTCCCCAGTCCTGACCTTGTGTGGACGGTCTCCAAGGCGATTAATTTCAACCGGGGTGGTGTCTTGGGCACTTTATGCACCAGAGGACTTGGGGGAAAGAGCCCCGCCCATCCCTGCGGTTTTTGAGAGGTGCGCCGACTGAGAGCCACCGTCACCCCCAAGAACATCCCCCCAGCTCACCCCGTGAGTGTAAAAGGATATAGGGCCTTGGGGCCGTGCTTTTTAGTCCCCTGTGTAGGTGGTGAGTGGACTTTTCCAGACACAGATGCAGACAACGCGCTTTAAATTTTAGATGACACGTGGCTGGCCAGGGCAGGGACGGGTTTTATGGCAAAGAAATGCCTGCTCGGCATCTGGTATTGGGGAAGGCGAGGGCCATGACGTTTCTGAACCATCGTGTCACCAACAGAAAGGCAACATTTCCCAAAGGGCCAAAAACTGGCAATTCCCACTTCAAAACTTTTGTTTTGGTAGGGTTTTGGGTAAAGTGTTTTTTCTCCCCCCAACCTGGAAGACAGAAAGGGTGGTGTAGAAATGGCCCCTGTATGGCGTTGCGGGGCGTCAAATGGCGGAAGGGAAGGGGTAGGGTTGGGGGCTTGGGTGGTGCTGGGGGTACTTGGCGTGGTGGAGGGTGAAAAGGGGGGGATCCTGATATGACTCTCAGAGACTTTGGAGGTGGAACGCTTTATGGTGGGGGGAGGGCGGAGACAGAGGTGTGACTTTTGGTTTTTGGCCCGGCGCGGGTTTGGGCCTTTTTGGGCCAAAGGCCCTTCCTTTAAAATCATGCATTCGCTGCATGTGACTAGCATGTTTTGGGGGGGTTTTGGTTTTAAACCACTTAAGTTCTTTTTCCTCTACTTATGCGTTTAAAGGCAAAGGCGGCATATACATCGGCTGGGTGAATCCAGAAAAGGGGGTTGCTCAAAGAGGCCCAAAACTTGAGAGGTCCTGGACCCCTTTTTGACGGCGATAAACGAGGGCGGGGCTTGCGCTGACCCGTGAAATTTTGGCGGATCTATCGCGGACTTCTGCGACCGCCCTTCCCCTTTTTTGTGGGGGACCCGATTGACACTACCCCATCGTTTCCTCCTCGGTCCAGGGTGAAGCGCTCGCTAGAAATTTTTTGCGGGGAAAAGACAGGGTGGATCCCCAATGTCGTCATATCATCATATCATAAACAACCAGGTGATTGGGGCGTCATTTCTGCATCCAGAAAACTGTGGGCTACAAGCAAGGGGGGATGAAACGTTGCACCGCCCGGGATTTTTCCCCATTGACCGCTTCCTTCACCTCCTCTGATGATCGTAAAATGGGCGTCAGGCAGACTAAATTTTATCTCTTGATCTTTTAACATGCCTTTGACCCCCCCGCATTTAGGATCAAAGAGGTCTTCAGACAATGGTTATCCAAAGTGGTGGGTCACGGTTGACATTTGGGCTGCTTCATTTTTGGACCGGGTGCTGATGATGCTGATGCGACATTTGTGGGAGGCGAGGGTAAGACTGTAGATTTCGGTTTGCATTTAAAAATGAAGGACAGATTGGCGGGGGGGGATGTTCGTTACTTTTAGATTCAAGGGCCCTGACCCAGCGTGACAGGCCTGAGGTCTGCAAAATGCGATCCGTGGCATGGTGTTGTCGCCAGCACTGGGAAGGAGACCTTCTCTCGTACCTCTACCCCATGTGCTACCCCTCTTTGCTCGCTTACCCCCTGCATTTTGCCCCATTTTAGAAAAAAAAATTTTAGAAGGTATGGAATCTTTTGGAAAGTTCTTATTAAAAGCGGCAAATCCCAGTATTCTTTAAATTCCCTCTAATCAAAACAAAAATTGCTGGATTCAAATTTAATGCAAGGTGTTATCAACAAATCTGGAATGGGGAAAAGTGCAAAAAAAACACGTATCTGTTTTGTTTTGTATAATACACAGTATTTTTTGCACCTTTCAATTTACCTGTTGGTAAAATATAGAATTGCTGTTTTAAAATTTTTTTGGTGCTGGTCAAAGAACAAAGGGGGTGCGCAAAAAGCAAAAAAACACGTATTGTTTGTTTTCGTTAAAACGGTATTTTTTGACCTTTTTAAATTTACCCTGTGGGGACTAAGAATTTCTGTTTTTAAAAATTTTTGTGGTTGGGGTGCATCAATGAACAAAGTGGGTGCGCAAAAAATCAAAAAACACGTATCTTTTGTTTTTTGTATGATACACGGTTTTTTGGCAACAAAAACCCCCCGTGCTGAAAACAAGATTTTGGATTGTAATTTTTAAACTGCAAGCTGGTATATCAAAACGGTGGGAATGGGTTAAAAAATTTTAAAATGAACACCTATCTGAAATGTTACTGATAATAAAATGGGGGTTTTTCACCTAACAAAGGGATGCGTTATAGGGAAATTATGTGGTACCCAAAATAAGTTCGGCTGCCCAATATTCCCGGAAAAAATTTTAATAGAAAAATTTAATAATAAAGATTTTTCGTGCAATGTTTTAACTAAGTCTTGGTGAACTTTTTTCTTTTTTTTTTAAGATGAGGGGTTGTTCTGTGTTCGCCGCGGGGCCCCCGCCCTCGATCCCCCCGGACTTTACGCGGTAGGCTGCTTTAAAAATTTTTAGTAACTCATAAAAATTTTAAAACTTAATCTAACTAAATTGGAGGACACAGCTAATAGCAGAGGGGTTTTTTTGTGCAGAAATAGATAATTTCTGAGCTGTTTTGGGCCCCAGCAGAGGCACGCCTATTTTTGAACGCTGAGAGACACTAAGGCTAACAGGAAAGGGCTGTTCTATGTTAAAAACGGGGGTCAAAAGTGTTTTTCCAGCCAATCGAACCATCACATCCCCGCATGACGTCGCACAACATCTCACCCTGTTTTCTGTAATTGATTTTTTGGCCCCCAAAATGCAGGTTTGCACCGAAAAAAGGCGCGATCTTTAAAAGATGATGCCCGATTTTAACCTTAATTTTGCATGATCTGAAAAAATTTTGATCACCATAAAAACCCGCCCATTTTTAAAATTTGTCGATAAAAAAACGCTAACACTAGTATTCAATACTTTAGCATGAGGTTTAAACACGTATAGCAATCCTAAACAAAATTGAATTAGCAAACATGTTAAGCATGCTTCTCATTGCTAGCAGTCAGCAAAACACCAGAACAACACCTTGTATCAGTACATGCTCATTTAATCCTTATGAATTCACCTACAGGGATCGATGTGAATTTCAGATGGTGACTTGTTGCATGTAATATGGTATTTCTGGCAGTTGCTTTACGATATAATGAGGAAATGACTTTTCCTGTAAATTAATTCATAAGGATTAAATGAGACACGTATAAAAATTTACTTCAAAAAATCTAAAAGGAGATTATCTATGAGGAAGTATCCAAAATGGATGCTTAAAAGAGCAGAACACATTGGCAATTTAAAAGAGTAGACCTTTTAGATAAGGAAAAAATGTAAAATGTATTAAATAACATTGCATTCATGACCTTTTCCACACGATACAGTGAACAGTATCACCAAATCATTCAAAATGTTAAAAAAAATTTGCCATTTCTTTACCAAGATGAAGCATTAGCGACCCTTCGAAAGACTAGATTTGTCCCTTAGAAAGGGACTTCATTAGGATCAATATTGTCTCCAAACCTTTACAGAGAGGTAACGGTTTCTGATACACAACGACCTCCAATCACAGGAAACTATATGTGTGGACAAAATCGATGCAGTATATGTCAATTTATGGAAAAAAAACTATATAGCACCGCTGGATTTGGTGATAAAATATCCCATAAAAATTACATTAATTGACTCCACTTTGTTCTTCAAACCACACATCCAAGTTTTTACCTCCACCTGAAAAATATTTCACAAATCTGCTCATTCCTTTACCCTGATAAAACAAAAATGTTGGACCCTTGTCATCTGCTTAGACTACTGCAACATCCTTCTCTGCGGCCTCCTGTCTAGCACTCTTGCTCCACTTCAATCCATCCTCAATTCTGCTGCCTGTCTGATTCACTTCTCTCCTCCTCTGCCTCTCCCCTCTGCCTGAAAGAGAGGTTGCAGCACAGCCAAACAGCTTTGGGAAAAAGGTTTAAAGCTATGTATCTGAGCGAGGGTGTCTTCTTTCAAGTGTGTCTTTTTAAGTGTGGGGACTTAATATTGAGGGACTTTAGATTTGGGGAGTTTAGAGGGGACAGTTCCATGATTGACAATGCTGTCTGGTGCACAACCTGTGCAATGTATACCATCCTTGAACAACAGTTCGAGGGGGCATACTGCTGTGCAAGATGTGTGCACACTGCACATTTAGAAGCCCGGATCCTGGATCAGTGGCAACACTGAGATCCATTGCCAACTTGGAAGCGAGTTTGCTGCTCAATAAGCAATCACTCATAGGTGTTAAAAAAGATTAGGAAGAAAGGAATAAAAACTGAAAAATCTCTAAATTGCATGCTGACCAATGCCAGGAGTCTGACCAACAAAATAATGAACTAGAATTATTAATTGCTGAAGATAAATATGACATAGTGGGGATAACTGAGACACGGCTGGACGAGAGCTACGACTGGGCGGTTAACTTACAGGGTTACAGTTTATTTAGAAGAGATGGGGAGAGGTGTCTGTCTCTATGTAAAATCCTGTCTGAAGCCAACACTGCGGGAGGATATAGGTACAGGTAATGAAAATGTGGAATCATTAGGGGCAAATATACATGGGAATAACAATAACAATATAATATTAACAGGGGTTTGCTATAGGCCCCCAAATATAACAGAACCCATGGAAGATGTACTCCTCAAACAAATAGATGAGGCGGCTAATCAGAATGAAGTTGTTATTATGGGCGACTAACTATCCAGACATCAGTTGGGAAACTGAAACCTGTAGCTCTCATAAAGGAAACAGGTTTTTGTCAATAACTAATGATAATTACCTTTGCCAAATAGTGCAGGAACCGACTAGAGGAAAGGCCCTTCTAGACTTAAAGGGGTTTTGCCACCATGTAATGTTGACGTGGGAACCTCCAAAATGGGTATTTAATCACTTTTCTAAATATATGTGATTAAAAAAAGTGAAAACTCTGAGAGCTACAGCATTTCTCAATCCCCCTTGGTTACCACAAAGCTTCCCCTAGTCACGACCCAGGAGCTGAAAGGCCGCGCTTGCGTGAATCACTTCTTATCTGATGACAGGCAAAATGAATGGTCTTTTAAGGCACCGGTAGCAATATGTATTCTTTTTGTATACAGAATAACTATCTGTAGTGTTTATTAGATCCCTGCTTTATCTGATGAAGAAGCTTTCAAGCTGCTGTGTAGAATAGGTGTTCTCTTTTGTATACAGATTTCACAAGTTATAGTTTGATTATTTGAGTGAACATGTCACAGGATCCCCTTATGCAGGCTCTGTGCTCTCTGTGTGTCTGTGTGCGTCTGTCTCTTGCTCCGTGATTTGTTTACATTACATTAGCTTCTTAGCAGATAAGGTTTCTCCTGACAGTGCAGTGTATGAGCCTGTGTCTTGCTGTATGAATCCCACTCTTGTACTGTTTATTAGTTCACTTAAGTTTTGAGATGCTCCCTTGGATTCCTCACTCCCCCCTCCCCTCTCCCTCGCTCCACTGCAACTTCATGACTCAGCGTAATTTGTTGACATTCTGCCTGGGCTAAGCTGAAAGGTAAGAATCTTTGTCTCTCGGCAAATCCCCTTTAATCTTGACTAATAGACCTGACAGAGTAACAAAGGTTTAGGTTGAGGGGCACCTAGGAAATCGTGACCATAACATTATACATTTCCATTTATCCTTCAAAAGAGTTTTTTTGTCAGGGAGCCACAAAAACACTGAATTTTAGGAAGGCTAATTTTATTCTGTTTAGGGAGGCCCTAAACTGTATTAACTGGGACAAGCTGTTTAAAAATAGCAGAACAAATAATAAATGGGAGATCTTTAAAAACATCTTAGGCATGCACTGTGAGAGGTACATTCCTTATGGTAATAAAATAATTAAAAACAGAAAAAAAACAATGTGGATCAACAGGGATATAAAAGAGGCAAAAAAAAAAACCAAAAAGAAAGTGTTTCTTCTACTAAAACAGGAGGGCAGTGAAGAGGCATTAAGAAGTTATAAGGAAAAAAATAAAATATGTAAAAAAATGATAAAGGCAGCAAAGCTGGAGACAGAAAGACGGATTGGCATAGAAAGTAAAACCAACTCAAAAATATTTTTGAACTATATAAATAGTAAAAAGATTAAAACAGAAAATGTAGGCCCCTTGAAAAGTATTGAGGGAGAGACTGTAGAGGGCAACGAGAAAAAATAAAACCTACTAAACAATTTTTTCTCCACTGTAGTTACCAAGGAGGATGAGCTTCCTGTTGATGAGCAGAGGGATGAGGTAAACCTCCAATTTAAAAATGTTTCTTGTCTAACCCAGGAAGAAGTGCAGCTCCGCCTTAGGAAGATTAAAATAGACAAATCCCCAGGTCCAGATGGCATTCACCCACATGTACTAAGGGAGTTAAGTGATGTCATAGATAGGCCCTTATTCTTAATATTTATGGACTTTCTAATAACGGGGTATGTCCCAAAGGATTGGCGCATAGCAAATGTGGTGCCAATATTCAAAAAGGGGTCAAAAAGTGATCCTGGAAACTATAGGCCGGTAAGCTTAACCTCTGTTGTGGGTAAAATGTTTGAAGGTTTTCTAAGAGATGCTATCCTGGATTATCTCACTGAAAATAAATTTATAACACCGTTCCAGCATGGGTTTATGAAGGATCGGTTCTGTCTAACTAATCTCATCAGCTTCTATGAGGAAGTTAGTTATAGATGGATCGGGGTGAGGCACTGGATGTCATATATCTAGATTTTTCTAAAGCATTTGGTATGGTGCCACATAAAAGGTTGGTAAGTAAAATGCGGATGCTTGGACTGGGGGGAAATGTGTGCAAGTGGGTAAGCAACTGGCTCCGTGATAGAAAACAAAGGGTGGTAATTAACGGTGCATACTCAGACTGGATCCCTGTTACTAGTGGGGTACCACAGGGCTCAGTATTGGGCCCTATCCTCTTTAACATTTTCATTAACGATCTTACACAAGGATTGCACAGTAGAATATCAATCTTTGCAGATGATACTAAGCTCTGTAAAGGAATCCACACAATAGAGGATAATGTGTTTATTCAAAGTATCGGATAAGTTGGGGGCCTGGACAGAGAAATGGCAGATGAGGTTTAACACAGATAAATGCAAGGGTTTTGCACATGGAGATGAAAAATCCATTACATGATTACATGTTAAATGGAAAAACACTGGGTAAAAGTGACATGGAAAGGACTTGGAAATCCTGGTGAACAGTAAACGTAACTGTAGCAGCCAGTGTCAGGCAACAGCAGCCAAGGCAAATAGGATCATGGGGTGTATTAAAAGGCGCATAGAGGCACATGATGAGAACATTATTCTCCCATTATACAAGTCACTGGTTAAGACCAAACATGGAATATTGTTACAGTTTGGGCACCAGTGCACAGGAAAGACATTGTAAAAATTTGGAACAGGTACAAAGGCGGGCAATAAAAATAATAAAAGGAATGGGTGGACTACATTACCCAGAAAGATTAGCAAGATTATGGTTATTTAGTTTAGAGAAAAGACCGATTCGGGGGGACATAATAAATATGTTAAAATACATCAAAGGTCAATATAGAGATTTATTTATACCCAGAACTGTATCTAGAACAAGGGGGCATCCTCTACGTCTTGAGGAATGAAAGTTTATACATAAACATAGAAAGGGATTCTTTACTGTTAGAGCAGTGAAACTGTGGAACGCTCTGCCCGAGGAACTTGTCATGGTGAATTCACTAACAGAGTTCAAAAAGGGTTTTAGATGCATTTCTGGAGTGTAATAATATAACAAGTTATAGTGTCTAGGATTCTGGAGAGGGGTCGTTGATCCAGCGATTTTTCCGATTGCCAGATTGGAGTCGGGAAGGAATTTTTTTTCCCTAAAATGAGGACAATTGGCTTCTACCTCATTGGGTTTTTTTGCCTTCCTCTGGATCAACACTTTAGCAACACTATAGCAAAATAAGCTGAACTGGATGGACTTTTTTTTTTTTTTTTAAGCCTTACAAACTATGTAAAAACTATGTTCTATGTAATCCCTTCACTGGCTATCCATTGCCCAGCGAATTAATTTAAAGTTACAAAACCATGACCACAAGCTTCCCAAAACCCTATCCCCCCCATCATCTCGCCTTTATCCCAGAATCCCCCCCTCACGCAATCTCCGCTCCTCATTGGACCTTCTTCTCTGCTCTCCTCTTGTCAGCTCCTCATACAACCATCTCCCAGACTTCTCTCTTGCTTCTCCCATTCTCTGGAACTCATTACCCCAAAACATCAGACTCTCTTCCAATTTCACCAGCTTCAAAACCAACCTGAAAACCCATCTCTTCAGGATAGCCTATAACTTACAATAACCCTGCTGTCACTACACCGCACACAAAACAGTCTCCCCTCACCACCTGTGTAGATTGTAACCCTCGGGGGCATGCCCCTTTTTCCCTCTGTCCATTTTTTTAGTCATCTATTTCCCCGGGTTGTACTTGTTTGCTTATTTTTAATATGAACCCCCCTTAACATACAGCACCCTGGAATCAATGGTGCTCTAAAAAAAAAAATAAAAAAAATAATTAATTGCAATACAGATCATACTGTTTACAGCACGTAGACTGAACTATGTTGGTCATTCCCCAAAAAGCCCAAAAAAAAAAACGCATTGCAGAACACATTCTAGACAGCAAAAAAATCTAATCACATGACCCTTTCGGGTGCCTTGAAACATTTTCCTGTTGTGCATGATGGTAATTTAGCCACATTCAAATGCTATGGCATTAAGCATGTTAAGCAACAGATCAGCGGTGGAAATAAGAAACTATTTCTCATGCACAGAGAAGCATATTGGATCTGGAAACTTAGCACCCAGGCACCATAGGGGAAAAGAATTTTTAAAAATTTACTCTATATTTATTAAGACACAAAATAATGCTGTTCTGTGGTTTTTTTTTTCTTAATTTAAGAAGAGAATTTTTTTTTTTTTTTTTTTGCCAGTGTGTTGTTCTGGTGTTTTGCTGACTGCTAGCAATGAGAAGCATGTTTATTGTGTTTGTTAATATGCATATTTGTTGTTTAGGATGTGTTATACATATTTAAATATCATGTTAAAGGGGTTTTGCCACGATCTCATTTCATACCTCCTGCATCCAGCTCTTCCGCTCTGTGTGCTCAGAAGGGGGTGTGTGTTATTTGTTTGAATTGCATATCATGTGACCCAGCAGGATGACATCACCATGCCTTTCCTCTCTCTAGTCAAAGAAAGGTCTATTTATGTATAGCGTGTGAGTAGTGACAATATAGCTCAGTGGTAATAGTTTTGCCTCCAGGCACAAAGGTCCTCGGTTCAAATCCCTACAGGAACCAAACCTGGGGATTTTTTTTCTCTTTATCAATGCACAGACCTCATTGAGGTTTCTGTTTTTTTAATTTATTTGCACTGTTTGACTAATTGCTAAGGAGCACAGAGGACGGGAGTAAAGTGAGAGCACTTGGGGTTTGAACACTCAGTAGCTGCCTGAGAGGAGAGGTGATGTCTGAGCATGTGCGACCAGGAGTGAGGAGCTCTCAGCCCTTTGGGCGTATCCCCTGGAGACGAGCTGTAAACAATGGATCACTAAAGGAGCAGCTAATACAAAAATGGTGCAGAATTTTTAATAATGATTAAAGGTGAAAATGTTTATTATTACATTTGCAAGCTTCCCACGTCAATTTTACTTCGTGGCAAAACCCCTTTAAGGGTGTTGAATACGTCTCACACATACATTATATCTAGCATGCTAAAATGTATATTAATGCATACACATGTCATATTGGTTTATCACAATATCTTGTGTAAATTGTTACATACATGTTTTATACAGGTAGCATAGTCCTATTCAATGATGTATATGCATATGTATACATTCAATGTACGTGTATGTTTATTGGTGGTGTTTCCCTTTAACACCTCCATCCACTAGGCTTAGGATGTAACTATATGCGGTCATCCCATTGGGGCATAATTGCTTTTAACTGTTGCACAAATTCACTTTTAGGCTATGTTCACACGGCTTAAAATGGGCCGTATTTCGGTCCGTAATTACGCGCCGAAGTGCGCCAATTACGGGCCGAAAACGGCCCATTCATTACGGTAATTCACAGTTCTCATAGAGAACTATGGATTACGTCTCCTCTCCCCGCCCGGCGAAGCTGCCGGGCGTGGAGATAATTGACATGTCACTTTCTAGTGGCGTATATGCGCCGCTAGCAGTGATAGTCTATGGGCCGGCGAAGTGCCGCCCCCTGCTTACTCCCCCGCTCCCGCCCCCGTCCACACGGCGTAATTGCGGGGCGAAATTACGCC
The DNA here is from genome assembly GCA_025379985.1 of Phyllomedusa bahiana. Lineage (NCBI taxonomy): Eukaryota > Metazoa > Chordata > Amphibia > Anura > Hylidae > Phyllomedusa > Phyllomedusa bahiana. Next base: position 53,637 of record JAODAL010005478.1, read on the forward strand.
CCGCAATTAAGCCGTGTGAACATAGCCTTACTGATCTACGTTTAAGGGTGCTGCTAACCCGAAACGCGTCAGCCTTTAGTTATTCACCTAATGTAAAGAATCAATAAAGTTTCCATCTTCTTATTTCGATTGGTGCTGGCTCTCCATAGTTTTGGAATCGTAACAAAATATTTTTCATGCTTGAATGGGATTTTATTAAAATATAATAAAAAAAAAAATCAATGGGACATAGACAGACATTTTCAGGATCACATTGCATACAATGATGAAATATTATATAAGTTGTTATCTAATATACAGCTAGGAAGCGATCAGATACTTTTTAGAGCAAGACACAGTAGTCAGTTTACTGACGCAAATCTACTTCCCAAATAAAGAAGTGGGTCATTTAAAGAGCTGAGAAGGACAGAGAGAGGGTTTTAACCAGGTTAAAAATAGGACATGTCCCTCCAAAACAGGTACACTTGGGAAGTATGCTGAGACCCGGGTACATCATTGGAAAATTCAGGGCACATTATATTGTACCAGAATCTGGTATCTGTATATGAGCCCTATACCCACATAAAAATAAATAATACCGCCATACAGTGACTGCATAACACCACTGCTATAAATACTGTTACTAAATAAACTACCATACCATTCCAAGTGACTGCACCATACTGAGTCATGCCGCTATTTGGTAACAAGATAAAATCACCATGCTGAGAGCGAGTAACAGTCTTTTGCATCAACTACATAATAGTACAATACTATTAATACTACTACTAAATAACCCCACTATACTATTACTAAACTATAAGTAATACTTCTATAATGTTACTACATAATAATATACAAAATAACACCTTTGTAAAGTCTTAGGAGAAAATCACCGTGCTGTGACTGGAGAACACCTCCATACCATGATTGTATAAGACCATTCTTCAAAACGGATATGCTGAACAGATTTTGTTTTTTGACTATTTGTATGGGGAAGTGACTGGTTGCCATCTTGATTTTTGCACTCCACCCACCTGCACAGTTTTTTTAATCAGATCAGGTTTATAGCTGGAACCTTCTAACCCTGAAATGTGGAGATCTGAACAGACACCCAGAGAGGTAGCATATAGCGTAGGTTCCCACCTGAATTGGGGACACCATGCCGTGGTAGGTGGGTATTTACAGATTTGATCAAAAATGTACACTAAAAACCTCAAATTTTTCATATGTTCCATAGTAGCAGAGATGCTGTTCCCAAAAAATTTTATGTCCTTTTTGACCGTTTTTTTTTTGCCTATAGAGTGCTGCTGATATTGTATTGTGCTTGCATAGCTTTTGACTGCTGCACCAGTGTGCACATATACATTCAGTCTTCAAAACGGATATGCTGACCAGTTTTTGTTTTATGAGTAGCAGTTAGACATGTGTTCCATTGCTCTATTTAGCTACATAAAACCTAGGGTATGTTCACATGGCTTATTTGCGGGTGTACTTCAGCACTTAATTGCGTTGCAAAATGGCCAAAATATGCATCGCAAATACGGTAAAATCATAGCACTCATTGAATCCTATAAGCATTTTCCCCAGCACACACGTCAATGATAGCGGGTGCACTTAAAGGGGTTGTATCATTTCATTAAATGGTCTTCAGAATAAGGAGACAATGAAAACAAGCAACTTTGCAATTGGATGTCATTAGCAAAGCTGTCTTGTTCTCACAGTATTCCTTATCTTCGTTTTTTGTAAACAAACTTCTCCAGTGTCCCTCCTTGCATTTCATTAGCCGAGGGCTCTAATAATTTACATTCTGTTCAGCCCCTGGACGGCTGTATTCACGGAGCTTGCATTCCTGCCTCTCACTCAGAATTAGGGGCCGTGAACAATTTCACTCTATACAGTTAGCTGCCTCCTCATTGACATTGCAGCTGTCTCTATAATCAGAAAACATGAGAATTGTGCCCGCTGCCTTAATGCTCCTACGTGTAAGGGACCGAAAAAAGGTTCACTCTATACAGCTAACTGCTCCTCATTGATACTGCAGCTGTCTCTATATTCAGAATACAGCACTATTGTGCCACAGTGCCTTAATGCTCCTGGGTGTTGGTGCCTTATGTAAACATGAAGGAAGACGGATCTGTGCTGGATTCAACTGTAGCAACTGTCCAGCTGTGAGAGATCAGTGCTGAGTTCACGGAAGACTGTTTAGACTGAATGCAGGTATGTAAACAGCTCTTACAAAAAATAAGACTGCATAGGGAGAGGACAGTGACATGTGGAGGGGGGGGGCGGACACCCTCTGGAGCCAGCCTGAACAGAGACGGGGGGATGATGTCATACCTTTTCAGTTAAGAAACACCCAGCTGGGAGGGGAAGGAACACCCCTGAATTTCAGGAAATGAGAGGATCAAGCTTCAAGAGAACAGCCGAACTGATGAAGCCATACATCCCCTTTAAGAAGTACGCGCTGGATAGAGTTAAATAGGGCGGCAGCCTGCATGCACAACTGCCACTTTGGTCAGACAGTGACATAGAACTTTCTTTTTCATGATTGGTTGGCTTTTCAGCAGTCAGACCCTCGCCGATCAGATACATTCTGTGTATATAGATAGAAAGTGTCCTTTGTATTAAAATCCCTTTAAGCGTGGGCTGCAAAGGAGAAAATCAAGACAGGAAAAACATTGAATTGTAGATGTTGTAAGGGGGAAAAACAAATGCAACATTCCTGCAACATGTAAACACAGCCTGAAAAATCAAGTTGACTCCAGCAGGTCTTGTTTGTCCAGCGGCAGGACTAACCTGTAGCAGTTGGCATATCTGAGGAGCCAACAGTGGTGTCAAAGTAGGCCTGACAGATGAGCTGCGCAGTAGGCATTGTTGCTGTGGGCAGATTAATATCATACTGGCACGTCCTGCATCAGTACTTTGTTTTTTGTGGCAGTCTTCTATATGGGTGCCCAGCAATAGTGACTGGATGAAGTTTCAGCCAAGAGTAGGCTGTGCGATCCACCATGAGGGCAGGCTCTCAATGGATGCACCTGCACTTCGCTCATCAGAGCTGGCTCCCAGCAGGAAACATCTCAATCCGACACAACGGCTCCAAGTGAGTAACTTTATTTCATAAACATGTGCAGCGGTACAAAACATGTAAAAAAGCTGGCAGCTTGGCCAATGCGTTTCAGGCAACTTGTGCCCTTGTTCACGGAGCCGTGAACAAGGGCACAAGTTGCCTGAAACGCGTTGGCCAGGCGCCAGCTTTTTTACATGTTTTTACTGCTGCACATGTTTATGAAATAAAGTTACTCACTTGGAGCCGTTGTGTCGGATTGAGATGTTTCCTGCTGGGAGCCAGCTCTGATGAGCGAAGTGCAGGTGCATCCATTGAGAGCCGGACGTTGTGTTACTGTGGAGCTGCAGTTTGTCCGCATCAGGCACCGGTGGTAACGTACACAGGAATGCTGCAAAGGTGAAGCCAGAAGAACTGAAGGTGAGCCATACATGCATAGGAACTGTGCTTGGTTTTGCACCATGAGGGCAGACAGAATGGAACAACCTGAGTGCGTTAACACTCAGATGGCAGCAGAAGAGCACAGTCTACTATGGAGGTCCCCAACATGTCTCTCTGACTACAGGGCCCTGTGGGGTACCCCACCCACCCCCTGGAAAAAAAACACCAGTTGTAATTAGTAAATCTGGTAGGACGCAGTAATGGGGGTTGTAAAGACATTTTTTTAATAATAATTTTATGGCATGATGTTGACCTAGGCAGTAGCCCTCCAGTGCCAAGTGGTAAACACTGCTCTGGTGTAAATAGGCAATGTTATTTGCCTACATGGACTTACAGGGGATATGGCACTGTGTTCCAGTGTGATTATTGGCTGTGATATGTTACTATGTGTCTTGGGTGAATTTTGGAGATTCCTGGACAGTTCAGGAAAGTAGGCAACTTGTCATAACTTGTCATAAAAACAATACAGATGGTCCATGTAGGTCTTCAGTACCATTATAGAAAAGTAATGGGAATCCCTCCCTCTGCCAATAGAACCACAATTGTTTATAACCCAGAGCTAAAAACCTGTCATGTTCATGTCCTACTGATATATTTGCAACTGTTCAGTAAAATAAATAACTATGATACACTGAAGTGGCCTGTTAGGGCAAAGGGACATCACAGAGGGGGTTCCCATGTCGGACATTCCTCTATAAGCCAGAATGGAGAGCAACTCCATATAAACAACTTATTCTGACAGATCTCAAATTGTCTTTGTATTATATGGAAGGCCATGGGCGCCATGTAATGCTATACTGTACATCTGCTGCAGTAGAAATGTGTTGGATGCTTCTCCCAGCTGTTTGGTCAGACAAGCGACACGGGGGATTATCTAATAAATGCATTTTGAAAAGGGTTGTTACTGCGAAAACCTTTTCGGGGGCAAATGTCCAAATTCTGTGTTTGGATTGTTTTTTATTATGTTTATCGAGTTTACCAGTTTTTTAAATACCGTTAAATTATCCACAGCAAAAGCTAAAGTAAAAGCAAAAACATGTGCTTTTTCATTTTAAAAAAGCACAGGTTTTTAAAATACATTTGCGTGCGCTTTGGGGAAATTAATGAAACTTCCCCAATAAATTTTCTGAACTCCAGTTTCTGACCCCCCTCCTCCCACTAAGCTCCACCCACTTTTTGAAAAGTGGGGTGACCTTCTCAAGAGTAGAGAAAAAAACTTTTCTGCAAAACAGGTATGCTGCCAAATTCGTTAACTTTTTTTCCCCTCCAAAAAAACTTGTACAAATTTAAAATTTTCCCTTCTAGTTTTAAAACACTGTGGCTGTCTTCCGGGTCACAAAAGGGATCCTGGGAGCATAATCAGGCAAAAATGTTATCTGTTGGATATACAGAATATTTTTGTTCCTTGACTAAATAGTGACTAAATGTGCTTCAAAGTTATAGCGGTATAGCACGCAGCAAACCATAATTTCAATTTAAAGGAATTGGGCCCAAATAAAAGGGAAAATTAATTTCAAATGGAGAAAAAGGAAAAAGAATTTAAAACCCAGCCAAAAGCATTGTTCCCTCTTGTACCACCACCCAAAAAAAAGAAAAAAATGTAGTGTGGTGAACAGGAAAAAAATTAAATTAGCAATTGTGCCTTTTGTTTTGTGGGTTTTTACCCTTTTGGGGGGAGTTTATGCTGCACGTTTTTTGGGACTTATCTGTTTTTTTAAGGTTAAAGTATGTATTAAAAAGGGTAAATTTTCTTGATTCTTTTGGGAAACAAAAGTTTACATACACTACATAAAAAGACAAAAATCCCATGTTTCTCTCACTATCTGACTTGAAATCAGTTTTTAAACCTTCCCCGTTTTGGGTTAAATTTGGGTTTGAAAAAAATTATTTTTTAAGTTAGAATAATGAGAAAGAAAATTTTTAAGGAATTTTTTTATTTTTGGAAAAAAGGTAAAATAGTTTTACAAAACATTTGGGTTCTTTCCCCTTTCAAAAATTTGGGACTTAAAATTTGTTGTCATGTTTTTTGGAACTTCGGGTTTTGGTTTATTGGCAACATCTGATCCCCCCCCTTTTGTGAATGTATTTTAAATGAAACACCAAAGAAAACACAACTACTTCTTTGTGGATCGGGGGGAAATTCCCTTTTTTTAATTGGTTTCTTATACTTTCCCAAACCCAAAAGAGGTTTAAGGGGGCCCAAAAGGAAATTTGATTTTCAGGAAAGGGGTTTTGTTAGCAGATTTCAGAAGGGTCGAAAATAAACTGAAAGACTGGGAAAAAAACCCTCTAAAACAAAAAGTTCGTATAGGGTTGGGATCTTCTTTTTGGCAAAAAATATTTTTAAAAAAAACATGATCCCACGCGGCTTGCCGTTTACAAAAATACCAACTTTTATATACTCAGAAAAACTTTTTTCCAAAAAGGGGGGAATAAAAATTTTTTCCCAATATTTTTTCACACAATCTAAGGGGTTTTTGATTGTGAAGGGGAGCAACAATGTTTGGAACAACTATCAATCCCAGTTTAAAAAGATTTGGGGAAATGAAATTAATTGAATATGCAGAAGTTTCAAAATATACACAATTACATAACAAAATAAATAAAAACGTTTGAGCATTGGGGGACATCTATCATGGCTCCCAAGGGAAACGAAATTTTAAAAAGAGACATGCTGACTTTTGGGGGCCCTGGTTAAACCGGCTTTATTCAAGCCTTTAATTGCGGGACGGTTTTTGCCCGAAATTTACGGCTTAAATTAAGGGGGGGGCGTTTCCCCACCGGCCCCATAGCTTTCTTTACCCACGGGGGGTTTTTCCCCCCGGGAAAGGGGGAAAAATTTGCCCGGTTTTCCCCGCCCGGCGGATTCCCCCGGGGCCTAAACGAGAGAGGGGAACCCAAAATTTTCATAGAAAAACTGGGGAAATTTACCGTAAAGGTTTTTGGGCGGATTCCAGCTGTTTTGGGCAGCGAAAGTACGGGGGCAATTGGGGGCCGGCAATCCGTCCCCCAAAAAAAAAAGCCGTAAAGTGAAAGGCCCCTTGGGGAAATAATTGTGTTATAACTGGAAATCCAAAGATAGTGAAATAAAACCCACCAAATTGCCCTTTTTTAAAAAAGGAAAAACCCAGGTTTGCCAATAGAGGGGGCGGGGAGAGATGGGCGGAATTTCCCGAAATTCGTTTTGGGTTACTTCCCCGGAATTTTTTTGGGAAAAAAAACCCCCCTTTCGTTCAAAATTAAATTCCCGGACGAATAAACCATTAAAAAACAGCATTTCCAGGCTGCACGGGACCCTGCGGGTGTGTTCCCCTTTTTTGTGCCATCCCAAAAGTTGCGGGAAGGGGTTTGGTTTTGGTTTTCATATAATGTTGTGTTTTGGGGAAGGGACCCACATGATTTGCCGCCGCTTTTTAAAAATTGTTCCATTAAAAAAATTCCCCTGGGCATTTTTGGGGAGGGAAAAAACCCGGCCCAAAAAACTGAAGCGGGTTGTTCCCTTGAAAAAGTCTTCCCCAGGGGAAAGCTGGAAAAAAAAGCTGAGACTCAGGTGGAAATTAGTGACAGGTGTGGGGGTTTTGGGATGCCGTAGCCACCGAATGAGGTCAGAACGGGGGCCCCCCCAAAAAAATGACATTCTGGAGGTGGAAAAAAACAGGAAATAGGGCCCACAGAGGGGGAACTTTTTAAAACGGGTGTGGGGCCCGGGGAAAACAGCCCCCCAGAAAGCAGATTGAGGGGTCAGACAGTGGCACAAAAGGGACCATTTGTTTTGGTTTCACGGCACAGCAGCATGAGGTCAGGAATTTGGCACAATGGACAGGTGTGTAGGTCAGGGCATCCCCCACAAAAGCAGCATGGGTCAGATCAGGGGAACAATGACACAGGGGTTTTAGGTCACGGCAGCAGCGATGAGGTCAGGCAGGGGCCCAAAAAGGGACATTCTGGAGGTTTGGAAAAAAAAAGGAGTGGCCACAGAGGGGGACAATAAACACAGTGTGTAGGTCACGGGCAGCCCCCCAACACCCCCAGCAGCTTGAGGTCAGACGTGGCCAATCACATTCGGGGAAGGGGGAAAAAAAAAACAGGAGTGGGGCCAAAGATTGGGACAATGACACAGTGTGGAGGTCTCGGCAGCACCAACCAGCAGGCAGAAATGGGGTTTCAGACGGGGCCCACAATGACAGAGTGTGGGGGGGTGGCAATACCAGTCCCTGGAAAAAGATGGTTAGTGGCAGATGGAAAAAACCTGTCAGCGATGTGTGGCTTCGGCGGGGGGGCCGGCATCGAATGGTGGCTGACCCGGGGTAGTTTGAACCCAGACTCTTTTCTCACAGTTTGGGTGGGGGCGTCATGGTGATGTAGTCGGACGCCTAAGGTTTGGGTTTTTGTGGAAAATTTTGGCCCCGTCCACCCCTTTTTTTCATCTTGACAAAGGTCAGCCCTTTTCCACTTTCCCGTGGACAGGGGGTTTTTCTCCTTGGGGTAATGAGGGCCCCCCCCGCAGAAATGAACACCCGTTTGGGATGCCCACTACTGGCCCGGGCGGACAGCTTCTCCCTTGCAAAATCGGAAGTTGCGGCCCCCCACACCCGTTTGGCTCCCCGAGTCCAGCGGATCTTTTTTAACTGGGGTTTGGGCAGGAGTGCGGGCCCAAAAGCAGGCCCACCCCCTGTTGTTTCAGGGACTGCCCCCGGGGCCCTGCTGTGTTTGGGATCTACCCCCCAAAAATTTAGTGGGGTTGAAGGAAGCTCCCTAATCAGTGATCCAGTTAGGTTATGCGGGAATGGAGCTGATACTGCCCTTTCCCCCCCCCCTTTCCCCCGCCCCGTGGCAGTGTACGGTGAGCGTGGGGGAAAACCCCCAGGTCGGGCCCTGTAAGAGGGGGGGACGATCCCCCCAACACAGGGCGGCCAACTGATTACGGAGGATTTCCCCCCTTATGGGTTTTTGAGTTTGTCCCCTCTAAATTAGTGGGAAAAAGGCTCCCATTTTGGCCGGGTACGAGGGCCCAAAAAGGGGGGAAAGACCCAAGAAGTCATCCCTTTTCCCCGGTTTTGCTGACTTTTGGTTTTGTCACTAGAAAGGCCCAAATTAGCATGTTTGGGGCCTTTCTGCAAAAGTGTTTCCGGGGGTTTCCCTTTGCCCCCTTTTCCCAAATGTATATTTGCCCGGGTTGGGGGGTTATCTGCTTCGTCTTCCATTCCACCCCACCCTTTCCACTGCTTGTTTCCCCCTTTCCCCTTGTCACCTGGGTAGAAAATCCATCATTTCACCAGAAAATTTTTGTCCAATGTTTCCCCCTTTCCCCCATTTCGGGTCCCCCCGGGAAACTCATGTGGCCGAGATGAAAGTCCCCACGTCCCCATTTCCCCTCCCCAAGACAGTTTTTTAAGAATCTGTTCCGGGATATGAAGCAGTGGAATGGAAGTTTTTTTCACCCCGTTTCCTGGCGACTGACAAAAAAAGTCCCCTTTTCCAATGGCCCCCAACAAAACCCGGGAGGTGTCACGCATGAACTGCCACTGGCTGAACCCTCAAAGTTACCCCTGGGGGAAAATACTTCTGTCTGCCTGGGTCATCAAAAAAAATCGTTAATGGGCCTTTTTTCCCGTTCTTTTCAGTAGGTCCAAAATGTGAGGCTGGAATTTTCCCAAAGGGTGGAAAAAATTTGCTTTTCAGAGGGTTTTTGGGGGGGCCGGGTTTTGCCGCTGCAACTCGAGGAGGGTGTTCCTGGTTTTTTACGGGAAAGGATAAAGTGCATGCACAGTTTCCGGGGCCCAATTTTCCGAATTTTTTGAAGATCGGGTTGGGAAAGGGCTTCAGGAAACCCTTTTCCAAACCCGATTGAAAACCCGTTTCGCATGCCCGGGCGCATGGGGCCACCCTCCTCGGCAGGCCCCCGGACACATGTTCCTCCCATTTTCCGTCACCTTTTGGGTTCCCCATTTGCGTTTGGGGGCGGAGAAAAAACCACCCCATCGATTTTTTGCTGCATGACCCCGGGGGCAGTTCCTTTCCCCTGTGTGACTTGTTTTGCCCAGGCAAGCCAGGTGTTTTGAACTGCGTGACACCGCTGGGGGCCCTACACAGTGGGGTTGATGGGCAGTATTGTGGGGGGCTGAGATGGTGGTGGAGGAAGCAGGGGCGGAATTGGGGAGGAGCAAACAGTTTTTACAACGTGGAGGAGAAAGGGGCGTCCCCTGTCCAAGTTGTTGGGGTGCCCGGGCCGGGAAAACACATTCACCCAGTGGGCCGTAAAGGACATGGGACTGGCCCTGACCGTTTGTTACAGTCCAAAAGGGCCCCGTGCCGTGCACCTTGGAACAAACCCTTAGCTTAAGGGCTGGCCCCCCTTCTGTTTTCTTAATTTTTTGAAGTGTGGTACTCCTTTTTTTGGGAAAAAATAAAATTTCGGCTTGGAACTTCCTTTTCGGCTCGGCACCCAAACCCTTAGTTCTTGAATTTGGTTTCAGAGTCCCCCATTTGGAAAGGGAGGGACTGCTGAGTCCAAACAATTGGAAAAGGGAGCCACGGTCAGCTGTGCACCTTAGGATGGTTGGACGAAAACTGTTGTCTTTTTTGCAATCGCCTCGCTGAACGACTGTTTGGGGCCAAAGAGTTTGCGGGGGGAGCAGGAGAAACTGGGAAACCCGGGAGTGATGTTTAAAAGAAAAAACATCTCCCTTTTGAAAAGGTGGTGGAGCCCCTTTGGCTGCAAAAGGCTTTCGTGTACTGGGGGGGCTGTGGGTGCTGCTGTTTTCTTTCGGCGGCAGGATGGACCACCCCTTTCCGGGGCCCCGTTTTCCCGGCCCCCGGATGGGGACTCTGCATGTGTTGCGCCGGGGGGGGGGGGCCCTGGTGCCAACGTTAGTCCCTGGCCCCGCTTTAAATTTCTGCCCCAGATTCTACATAAAACCCATATTCGGGTCCTGGTGTCTTAGCAAAGAAAAATTTCCCACCGGGCCGAAATTTTCGGATTTTTTTTTTGGACCCGCCCCAAAGCGGGGTTTTTTTCCCCGTGGGGTCCCCGAAAATCACACTTCTGCTATCCTGTGAAATCACGGAAAAACGCCCACTTGTTGGGTGCGCCCCTGCCCGAAGCGGGAAGTGCCGGGCCCCCTTCTCCTGACGATGATGAAGCCCCTTTCCTCACCCGGCTCCCCAAATGCGGTCGGCTAAATCATCATCTTTTGTGTTTCATCGTCACTGTTTTCCTAACACCGGGTTTTGGTTTTGCAAAAGGGGTGCCCCCCCACAACATGGGCCTCCCATGCCACCTCAACCCTCTATACTTTGCCCCTTTCTGCAAGGGAAACAAGGGGGTATTTGGGCCCCCCTTTTTTCGCTGCCAAGTAGCTGGCCCGACTGCCTCCTCAAATTGTTTTATCCTCGTTATAGTGGCGTGAGCCCAGACCAATTTGTAGTTTTCTTTATGAGGGAACCGGATTAGGGGACGGAGGAGGGCCGCCCGACCCGCTCCAGGGCCCCTTTCCAACTAAGGGTTTTTGTTGACGTTCCCCCCCAAAAATCTTGGCCGGGGGTTTTCAGGATGTATCTGGGGGAAGTAGATGACCTAGTCAACCAATCAAGAACCCCTTGGGTTTTCTAGTCAGCACCGGCCGCCCAGATGGGGAAACGGCAGTTGTGGCCTAAACCCAGTGACCCCGCTGCGAAGTCCCCTTGCTGTGCCCGCGACCTGGGCCCGGAATGTTTTTTGCCTCTGCCCCTCGCAGGTGAAAAGTGCACCTCTCTGTCTGATTACTGTTTGTTTTAAAATTTTTAAAAGGCCTGTTTGTTTATGATTTTCTGTATATATAAAAAAACTCCCTGTAAATTTTAAATCCAAATGAACCCCCTAAAAAGCTTGGGTAAAACCCCCTTTGGGTATAAAATTTCGCTCCCAAAATGGACAGAAGAAAATTTATTGTTTTGTGTGTTCAAAAAAATTGTGGGATTTTTTCTGAATATAAACGCCCCAAAACCGGCTTTAAATTTTCTTCGGGTATGAATTATGCTCGAATTTTTTCTGTGGCGGTGAAAAAAAAAAGTTTTCTTTTACTGAGTAAAAACTGCAGGGAAAAACGCTTAATTAAAACCCCCGGGTGTAAATTGCCAAAAGAATTGAGCCCGCCAAAAAACTACTGGCTTTTTACCCCTGTTACAAATTTCGTGTTTTTATTTCTACACAACAATAGAAAAAAAAGGGAATTAAAATTTTCTTGTGAATTTTTGGTAAGGAAAAATTTTTTTTTTTGGGGTGAAAAAAAACGGTCTATTTTTGTCACCACAGCACAAAAACAACGCTTAATTAACCCCCGGTTTTTAAAATTTCCCCAAAAGAAAAATTTAGCAACCCCGAAATACTAGCTTTGTAGCGTGTTCCCAAATTTCGTGTTTTTTCGCTTTCCCAAAAGAAAAAATTGTAATTAACCCTTTTCTTGTGGGAAATTTTTGGGCAGGAAAAAAATTTTAATTTTTGGCAAGTGAAAAAGACGGTTTTTTTTTTTGTCCCCCAGCGAAAACAACGCTTAATTAACCCCCGGATGTAAATTGCGCAAAAGTTTGAGCAACCCGAAAAACTAAATTTTTTTTTGTAGCCCTGTTACAATTGCTTTTTTTTTCGCTTTCCCCAACAAGAGAAAAAAATTGTAATTAACCCTTTGCTTGTGAATTTTTGGGACGGAAAATTTATTTTTTGGGGGGTGAAAAAGATGGTTTTTTTTTTTGTTTACCACAGCACAAAAAAGGTTTAATTAAAACCCTTTGGGTGTAAAAATTTCGCAAAAAAAAAAGGCCCAAAAAAATACTTGCTTTTTAAACGTTTTTAAATTGGTGTTTTCTACGCTACAAAAAAAATTTAAAAAATTGTAAATAACCCTTGCCCTTTTGGAAAATTTTGGTACCGGAAAAAATTTTAATTTTTTTGGGGTTTTAAAAAAGACGGTCTATTTTTGTCAAAATCAGCAGGAAAAAACAACGTTAATTAACCCTGGATTTTTAAATTGCGCAAAAAAATTTTAGCAGCCACAAAAATTTCCCGCTTTGGGAGCGTGTTATAATTGGGGTGTTTTCTTTCGGGTACACAACAAGAGAAAAAATTGTAATTAACCTTTGCTTGTGGGAAAAAAAGGTACAGGGAAAAATTTTAAAATTTTTTTGGGGGTGAAAAAGACGGTTTTTTTTTGTAAACCACAGCAGAAAAAAACGCTTAATTTAAACCCCTGGAAAGTAATTTCGCCAAAAGAATTTGGGAACCAGGAAAAATACTGCTTTTTTAGGGGGGTTTATTTGCTGTGTTTTCTATGTACACAACAATGAAAAAATTGTTTAAATTAACCTTTGCTTGTGAAAATTTTGGTACGGAAAAATTTTTTTTTTTGGCGGTGAAAAAAAAATTTTCTATTTTTGTCCCACAGCAAAAAATAAAGCTTAATTAAACCCCCGGATGTAAATTGCGCAAAAAAATTTGGGAACCGAATCTTCTTGTTTGTAGCGTTTTTACAATTGCGTGTTTTTTACGCTACAAAAACAAGAGGAAAAATTTTTAATTAAAATTTGTTTTGAATTATGGTTTAAAGGAAAAATTTTTAATTTTTGGGCAAAGGGAAAAAAACGGTTTATTTTTTTCCCACGCAGAAAAACAAAGCTTTTTTTCCCCCCGGAAAGTAAAATTTCGCAAAAAGGGAAATTTAAACAACCCCGAAACTACTAAACCTTTTTGGGGTGTTACAAATTTCTTTTTTTTCTTCGTTTAAAAACAAGAAGGGAAAAAAAAATTGTAAATTTAAACCCTTTTCTTGGGGAATTATGGGACAGGAAAAATTGTTTTTTTGGCGGGGGGAAAAAAAAACGGTTATTTTTGTTTACCCCCAGCACCCAAAAAAGCTTTTTAAATTTAAACCCGGGGTTTTTAAATTTTCGGGAAAAGGGAAAAAGAGCAACCAAAAAAACTACTGCCTTTTTAGCGTGTTTTTCAATTTTGGGGTTTTCTACGCTACCAACAAAGAGAAAAAAATTTTAATTAACCTTTCCCTTGTGAAATTTTGGTACAGGAAAAAAATTTTTAATTTTTTTGGGGGTTGAAAAAGACGGTCTTTTTTTTTTTCCCACAGCGAAAAACAACGTTATTAAACCCCTGGGAAAATTTTAATTGGGGCAAAGAATTTAGCAAACCACAAAAACTTGCTTTGTAGGTGGTTTCAATTTTCGTGTTTTCTTGCTACACAACAAAAGAGAAAAAAATTTTAATTAAAATTTTTGATTTTGGGAAATTTTGGTACAGGAAAAATTTTAAATTTTTGGGCCCGGGGAAAAAAACGGTTTCTTGGAGTCCCCACAACAGCCCGAAACATCGGGTTATTTAAAACCCCGGGTGTAAAATTGCGCAAAGAAATTTAGCCCGCCAAAAAAAGAAATTTGGGGGTTTGTTTTTTTAAAAAAAGCGTTTCTTTAAATGAATTTTTCCCGGAAAAAGGGTTAGATCCCCTTGGGTATTCAAAGTGCGTGAGCAGATAGGCCCTTAAAATGTAATGCGCTGCAGGGAGGAAAATGGCTTCAGATCCAAAAACCAAAAAAATCAGGAAAAAAGAACAAATTAAGGGGAAGCAGTCTCTGAGCAAAAAAAGAACACCCCACAAAATTTACTGTTTTTAAAAAAATTTCTTCGTATGAAACTATCAAAAATTTAGCCGTGGGCCCGCACCTTCCCTGATCGTACAGTGAGAGGGTGTGAGCTCCCAAGGGGCGTCGCGCCCCGCTTATATAGTGCCCGGGGAAGTCACAGAAAAACCCCCGGTCTCTGATTGGGTTCATCTCCTTTCCCTGTCATGCAGGCTTTGCCCTTCTTCCTTCCAGAGTTTCTTTGCCCCCAAAGTAAAGCCATGTGCTCGCAAACCCCTTTTTCAAATTTAAAAAACCCCCCGTTCCCCCCGAAGTACCCCCAAACTTCGACTTTGTTCACTTCGTTAGAATAAATTGGGCCCACTCTAGCAGTGGGACTTCAAACGTGTAAGCTCCCGGGTTTAAACGGCTTATTCAAGCCGGGAAATTTCGAGACGGGGTTCGGCTCCCCCAATTCCGGCTAGAATAAAGGGCAGGTGCGGAGGCGGGGCGGGGGCGCGGCCCGCCGGCCCCATAGACTTATATTATCCACGGCGCGTATTGCGCCTGGATAATGTGCAGGAGCGACGGAATCCACTGTTCTCTATGAGAACGGTGGATTACCATAATTACTGCGGCGGATTGGCGCCGGACTGCAGCGCCAATACGGCGGGCAGTACGGCGCCACTCCGGGGCGAAATAAGCCGTGTGAACGGCCCCTAAGTCTCAGTTCTGACTCGTCTGTCAATTCAGCAGAGTCTGATGAGGAATTGGGTAAAACAGCTGCTTCCTCCAGTCGTGATCACATCGAACCTGACGTTCCAATAGTTCGATCCAAAAACAGCGCAAAAAATGGGTCAGGCGTGGAGGAAGCAAGGATTCCAGATAATCAAAAGCGAATTACCAGACCGATGAAATGGAACATCTCAAGAATATACATGTTTTGAATTTATGTACTCAAAGACTAAGTTCTGATCAGGAAGATGTTTTGAAACTTGGTTTAAATTTTGCTGTAAATCAATCTATGGGCATGTTTTCGATTTTAAAAAGTCTCAATCGCTTCATTAGGAATCTTACAGTAAAATGTCACTTTTGGGGTTTGGATTCTGAATTTGCATCACCCTGTAAATATGGGATTATATCTAATGAGTTTTCTGGATTGTCATTTAAGAAACAAATTGCCCTTATGACATTACAAGAATTAAGTCCCTTACAGGATTTTGCAAGTTTATATTGCAAGCCTTTTGTCACCAAAAATCCCACCTTCTATCCTGTTCATGCTAGGACTTCCAGTATGGACGTTTTTCAATCTCTTGTTTAGCAGGTTTTGAAACTAATGTTAATAAATTCTGTACACAATTCCACCAACTCGAACCTGTTGTACATACAAGGTAAGGCCCTAAATGAATTGCATAACATGCATGATCTTATTTTTAAAATGGCAGACAAGGGGGGTTCAGTGGTAGTCATTAACAAAATAGATTATCACCATCAAATGATGCAGTTATTATCAGATTCCTCTACACACAGGAATTTGTTTTCTAATTTTACTGCACATTTTAAGTCCAAATTCACGCCTCTTGTGGAGGAAGGTGTGGCTTTACACGTTCTTTCCAACAAGGAGGCTGAATTTATTCTTAGTTCTGACTCCACTGTTCCCCTCTTGTATGGGCTGTCTAAAGTTCATAAGAAATTAAATTTTCTTCCAATGCGTCCTATAGTATTGGGGTTGGGCTCCTATGCAAACGCTTTTGTCAGTGGCTCGACACACAGCTCCAGCCTTTAGTGAGAGTGTCAGGATTTTTACAAGATACTAAAGGTGTACTAATTATTCCCTTGGAAGTGGCATTATTGGCTCTTGATTTTCATCTAGACAGTTATAGTTCTTACACTAGAGAAGAAAACATTTTCATCAAATCTGTCACGTCTTTTTGATGCAACACAATTATTTTCTCTTTGATGAAAAACCTGCAGTTGAGGGGAATCTCTATGGGCGACAAATTCTCGCCTTCACTGGCGAATCTTGTTATGTCCTGGTGGGAACATATTTATATCTATTCTTCTGATGGTCCATTTGTTGACGATGTGGAGTGGTATGCCCGATACATTGATGACCTGCTACTTATCTGGCGGGGTCCGGTGTCTGCCATACCACTCTTCATCAAAATAGATTGTAAGCTCTCACGAGCAGGGCCCTCACACCTTGTGTCTCATTTGTAAGTACTTTTAATGTGTAATGACTGTATGTTTACCCTTGAATTTGTAAAGTGCTGCGGAATATGTTGGCGCTATAGAAATAAAGATTATTATTATTATTATTATTAATACATTAATAACAATCCTCTTAATCTGTAATTTACATATGTCATTCAGTACTATCTTGCACCATAAGAGTAATCATCATAAGCTTTCCATACCTATTGGAGAGTTGATACAAGCCAAGCGTAATAGTTCTACTGATGAAGACTTTAATGTCGAATCACAAAAAATTTGTACACGACTTCATGCCCGTGGATACCCAAATAGAGTTCAAAGAAGTATTTAAAGCAAACTGATGACACTCCTATCATTGTTTTGGATTACAATGTGCAATTTGGTGCAATCAAAAATATTATTGACAAACATCTGCCAGTACTCAAACAGGATACCATTCATGCAGAAATTCTGTGGGATGGCTGTCAGGTTGTAGGTAGATGATCTAGGACCATTGGTGGTCTTATATCTCCTAATGGGTTCACTTCCGGTCCGATGTGGCCAATCTGGCTCTTTACTAGAGGTTTTTACAGATGTGGCAGCCACCCATGCAAAACTTGCAATTTTGTGGTTCCCACTCAATATTTTTCAGACGGTACACGTAATTTTCAGATTAGGCAGTACATTAATTATAACACAACATTGGTAATTTATATCATTAAATGTAGTATATGTAATCTTAACTATGTTGGGTGTACATCTCAAAAATTTTAAGTCAGAATATTGGAACATTTAAACAGTATAAAGAATCCTTTGGGATGTACTATTTCTGGGGCATCTCGCCATTTTATTGAAATACATGACTCAAATGTTCAGGGGTTTCAAACTTTTGCTATAGAGAAAGACACATTGGGGAGACACGGTGGTAATTTGGAGAATAAACTTAGAGATAGTGAGGCATTCTGGATCTATACTTTAAATTCTATCTCTCCATTAGGATTGAATATGTGGAATGAAATTTTGTTTCATTATTAATTCAGTGGATTTGCGATTGACATTGTCTTCTTACTATCATGTAAGTTTTATAATTGCTTACACATGTCCTGTTTTATGGTTGGTGTGTAAATGTTTATCTCATCTGGGCTTTAAGCTTGGTAGACTGATAACCTGTGATCTTGATATCTTGCTTCTCTGTCACGCTTGGGGGGCGTGGTCTGTTTTCCCTGACGTGGTGGTGACGGGGTTTGTTCCCGCCTACAGTGGGCAGTCTGCAGTGGCAAGTCACGTGTGTGGATTTCATGACCGCATCTCCTTCCTGTGTCTATGCGCAGATGATGGATCAGGGTATGCAACCTCGAACTCGTCTTTTGCTCAGGTGAGTATTGTAACTTCATTTACATCTTAGTATATATAGGAGGCTTTATTTGGTGTACTGTCATGCTACGATTAAGAGTCTGGTGGACTGGAAACGCGTGAGCTTCGTATCGTGCCATCTTTTGTTGATTTATGTCACACGCATCTATGATCTAAATAAACGCATTCAGTTTTTACTTGCATTACCGGAGCTGCTGGCAATCCTTCTTGTTTGTGCTGCCTGCACCATGCAAGGGGCAGCTGTGATTGCTGCCTTGCTGGGTCCATGTGACCCAGTGATGCAGCTGTGTGGCGAGGGTGGCCTGTGACCCCTGTAGCTAATCCATTGTTTGTGGGAGAATGGGGCAATGAGAAACCTGTTAAAGAATACTTGGATGCACCTCTTCTAGATTTCAGCCTCTGTTTAAAATGTAATTATGCTGTAGATGTCAACATACTGGTTATAGTTAGCGTATACATGTTAAGCTAGTTTGCAGTTACACAAACCTGTTTAACTATTCATCATCCTGCTGCGTGGCAGGTTTTAGCTAATTTCAGATTGATAATGTTTTGTAAATATAGCAAGTAACAAAAGAGTACTCTATAAACATCTCACTGTAAGGGCCCTTTTACATGGCCAAGTATTGGTGGGAACGACAATAAAAGGACGTCATAATCACTCGTTCATTTATTAGGTCTTTTATAGAGGTCATGTACTGTTATGTATTGTAGCAGCGATCCAGAAATTGCTAAGTCAAGTCTCCTCTGGGAACAAATTAAAAAAGAATAAAAGATTAAAATAAATAACAAACACAAAAAATAAAGTAAAACACGTACACTGCTCTTTTCCCATTACAAATGCCAATCACCCCAAAAAAGATTAAAAAAATAAATAAATAAGACATATTTGGTATCGCTGTGTGTAATGATCTAGCCTATAAATCTGTCACATTATGTAATCCACACATGAACACCATAAAAAAAAACCCAAGAAATGTGATTTTTGTTCATCCCACTGCATCAAATGGAATAAAAAGCAATCAAAAGTTATAAAAATCCTGAAGTGGTACCAATGAAAACGTCAGTTCGTTCTGCAAAAAAACAAAAACAAAAAGCCCCTACACAGCTCCGTATAAAGAAATACACTGTGTGCAGAATTATTAGGCAAAAGAGTATTTTCATCACATCATCCTTTTTATACATTTTGTCCTACTCCAAGCTCTACAGTCTTGAAAGCCAACTACCATTTAAGTAAATCAGGTGATGTGCATCTCTGTAATGAGGAGGGGTGTGGTCTAATGACATCAACACCCTATATAAGGGGTGCTTACTTATTAGGCAACTTCCTTTCCTTTGGCAAAATGGGTCAGAAGAGAGATTTGACGGACTCTTAAAAGTCACGAATTGTGAGAGGTCTTGCAGAGGGATGCAGCAGTCTTGAAATTGCCAAACTTTTGAAGCGTGGTCACCGAACTATCAAGAGTTTCATACATCTAACACAAATATCAGTGGCACACTAAAGACTAAGTAAAACCTCAAGGTATATAGGAATATTGGAAATGCATTACTGCTAAGGAAAATATGAAAAACCTGGGACTCTTAGTTTACAGTATTTGAGCAAAGATTGTATTAAGCTCACCTCCCTTATTACGTTTTGTAGTCTATTTTGAGAAATGGCAATCTCATTGGCTTGCTGCACTCAGCTGCCTCTTTTAAACCAGTGCAGGATAATCCAATTGCTAGTTCCTACCATACCCTGAAGTTGCAGTCTGGATTGACGCCTAGTGAGGTAACATGTTCAGTGTAGGGACTCACCTGCTCTGGGATCCCCTTGACGTTTTGGGAGGTGAGTTTAATACAATCTTTGATCAAATACTGTAAATTAAGAGTCCCAGGTTTTTCATATTTTCCTTAGCAGTAATGCATTTCCAATATTCCTATATACCTTGAGGTTTTACTTAGTCTTTAGTGTGCCACTGATATTTGTGTTAGATGTATGCTACTGCCTTTTCAGTGTGCACCTATGCTTG
Organism: Phyllomedusa bahiana; assembly: GCA_025379985.1. NCBI lineage: Eukaryota > Metazoa > Chordata > Amphibia > Anura > Hylidae > Phyllomedusa > Phyllomedusa bahiana. The sequence continues at coordinate 73,302 of JAODAL010005478.1, forward strand.
CGTTTTTCAAAGTATATTTTAGATGTGCACAGCCTTATTACTTTTTATAGTCTATTTTGAGAAATGGCAATCTCATTGGCTTGCTGCACTCAGCTGCCTCTTTTAAACCAGTGCAGGATAATCCAATTGCTAGTTCCTACCATTCCCTGAAGTTGCAGTCTGGATTGACGCCTAGTGAGGTAACATGTTCAGTGTAGGGACTCACCTGCTCTGGGATCCCCTTGACGTTTTGGGAGGTGAGCTTAATACAATCTTTGATCAAATACTGTAAACTAAGAGTCCCAGTTTTTTCATATTTTCCTTAGCAGTAATGCATTTCCAATATTCCTATATACCTTGAGGTTTTACTTAGTCTTTAGTGTGCCACTGATATTTGTGTTAGATGTATGCTAGTGCCTTTTCAGTGTGCACCTATGCTTGCGTTTTTCAAAGTATATTTTAGTTGTGCACAGCCTTATTACGTTTTGTATCAAGAGTTTCATGGCAAATAGCCAACAGGGTCACAAGAAGCGTGTTGATAAAAAAAGGCGCAAAATAACTACCCATGAATTGAGAAAAATCAAGCGTGAAGCTGCCAAGGTGCCATTAGCCACCAGTTTTGCCATATTTCAGAGCTGCAACGTTACTGGAGTATCAAAAAGCACAAGATGTGCGATACTCAGGGATATGGCCAAGGTAATGAAGGCTGAAAAACGACCACCTTTGAACCAGAAACATAAGATAAAACGTCAAGACTGAGGCAAGAAATATCTTAAGACTGATTTTTCTAAGGTTTTATTGACTGATGAAATGAGAGTGACTCTTGATGGGCCAGATGGATGGGCCCAAGGCTGGATCAGTGAAGGGCAGAGAGCTCCACTCTGACTCAGACGCCAGCAAGGTGGAGGTGGGGTACTGGTATGGGCTGGTATCATCAAAGATGAACTTGTGGGACCTTTTTGGGTTGAGGATGGAGTGAAGCTCAACTCCCAGACCTACTGCCAGTTTCTGGAAAACACCTTCTTCAAGCAGTGGTACAGGAAGAAGTCGGTATCATTCAAGAAAAACATGATTTTCATGCAGGACAATGCTCCATCACATGCATCCAAATACTCCACAGCGTGGCCGGCCAGTAAAGGTTTAAAAGAAGAAAAAATAATGACATTGCCCCCTTGTTCATCTGATCTGAACCCCATAGAGAACCTGTGGTCCCTCCTAAAATGTGAGATCTACGGGGAGGGAAAACAGTCCACCTCTCTGAACAGTGTCTGGGAGGCTGTGGTGGCTGCTGCACGCAATGTTGATAAAGCAACAGATCGAGCAACTGACAATCTATGGATGGAAGGCTTTTGAGTGTCAACGTAAAGAAAGGTGGCTACATTGTTCACTGATTTGGTTTTTGTTTTTTAATGTCAGAAATGTTTATTTCTAAATTGTCTGTGGTTATATTGGTTTACCTGGTGAAAATAAACAAGTGAGATGGATATATATTTGGTTTTTATTAAGTTGCCTAATAATTCTGCACAGTAATAGTTACCTGCACAAACAGATATCCTCCTAAAATAGCCAAATCTAAAAAAAAAAACACTCCAACCTCCAAAAATATTAAGCTGATATTTATGATTCTTTTGGGTTGATTGAGAACATAGTTGTTGTTCAATAATAAAAAGAATCCTCTCAAATACAAACTTGCCTAATAATTCTGCACACACTGTATAACAAGTTATAGCTATCAGAAAAGAGGAATGCATGAACATTGTTTAACCCCTTTATGCCGAGGCCTATTGTTTTCTTGACGTTCGTTTTTCCCTCCCCGCCTTCCCAGAGTCATAACTTTTTTATTTTTCCACCTACATAAACATATGAGGACTTATATTTTGCGGGACAAGATGTACTTTCCAATGGTGCTATTCATATTAGCATCGAATATACTGGGAAACCTCAAAAAAATTCTAAGTGGGGAAAAATGTGAAAAAAGTACTTGCGCCATGTTTGTGGGTGTTTTGTTTTTACAGCATTCATTCTTCGGTAAAAATGATGTGTTATCTGTATATTACAGTTTGAAATACATCCGCCAATACCAAACATGTACAGTTTTTGTTATGTTTTGGTGCCATAAAAAAATTCCAAACATTTACGCTGACTAAAAATGCTCTTTTTCCCTCACTGAGCTCCTGGACTCTTGTTGCACATACATTGCAATTCTGCTACAATGTCTGAGATGTCTGCTTGACACATATCTGCCTTCCACCACTTTTGTTTGTAACTGTGCAAAGGAATAAAGCTTGTTGAGGCCAGTCTTAAAAATATATTGTGTGGTATATCCCAGAAGAGTGGCAAGTCCACTAATGCAAGCTGGTTACTCCCCTGGCCAGTCCAAGAGGGTGCCCGAGAGCTAAGCGAGTGCTCAAAGATGGTGGAGGTGTGGTACGGGCAAGATTAGCACAGTGGTGCAAAAATGTGACAAAATTTAATTGGCACATGTAAAAGTGTATGGGTGATTTAAAGGGCCAGTAGCCTGAGAGAGCGTATCAGAGGGAGAAAAAAAGACACATCCGCAAACAGGCTGCATTGTGTGGGGTGAGAGACTGTCTCTAGTGGGAAGGGAATACACCGCAGTACAGAGACTGTGCATTAAGAGACTGTTGCTGCATGACATTTTTTTTAGCCATGGAGGAATAAATAACTTGGGGAGGTGATTGCCGAGCTGCGGGAGATGAGCAATCTGTGGGTACAGCAGCTAGCAGAGCAGCAAGAGGGCAATCTGAGGTTCCAGGCTGTGTCACCAATGGAGATTGCCAAGAATAACGTTAGAATACGACGTGTGGGCGATGTGGAAGATGGACGCAGGGGGAAGACGTGAAGGTCTTCCTCGCAGCTTATGAGCAGGTAGCTGTCAGTGAGAGGCTACCCACAAAGCAGTGGGAAGATGTTCTTGTGCCCTGACTAGCAACCCCCATAGGGTATACTGTGGTTAGAGATGGGCAGCAGCAGCATGAGGTCAGAGAGTGGCACAATGACACAGTGTGGAGGGCACGGCAACAGCCACAGCAGCAGCATGAGGTCAGACAGTGGCACAATGACAGTGTGGAGGGCACGGCAACAGCCACAGCAGCAGCATGAGGTCAGACAGTGGCACAATGACAGTGTGGAGGGCACGGCAACAGCCACAGCAGCAGCATGAGGTCAGACAGTGGCACAATGACACAGTGTGGAGGGCCCAGCAACCGCCACAGCAGCAGCATGAGGTCAGACAGTGGCACAATGACAGTGTGGAGGGCACGGCAACTGCCACAGCAGCAGCATGAGGTCAGACAGTGGCACAATGACACAGTGTGGAGGGCACAGCAGCAGCCACAGCAGCATGAGGTCAGACAGTGGCACAATGACATTCTGGAGGTGGCAAAACAGTAGTAGGCCACAGAGTGGCTCAATGACAGAGTGTGGAGGTCACGGCAGCAACAGCATGAGGTCAGAGAGTGGCACAATGACAAAGTGTGGAGTTGACGGCATCAACAGCAGCAGCAGCATGAGGTCAGGGAGTGGCACAATGACCAAGTGTGGAGGTGGGTGGCAATACCAGTCCCTGGTAAAGATGGTGGTAGGCAGATGTAGAAACTGGCAGCAGTTGTGTGGCATCAGGCGGGTGGCGGCATCAGAATAGTGGCTGAGGCAGGTAGTTTGAACCCAGACTCATTTCTCACAGTTTGGGTGAGGCGTCATGGCCGATGAAGTCTGACGCCTAAGGCATTGGTGTTTGGAAATCCTGGCCAATCCACGCCTGATTCATCTTGACAAAGGTCAGTCATTCCACATTTCCCGTGGACAAGCGGGTTCTCCTTGGGGTAACGATGGCCCCTGCCGCACTGAACACCCGCTCTGATGCCACACTACTGGCCGGGCAGGACAACTTCTCCACTGCAAACTCGGCAAGTTGCGGCCACACATCCAGTTTGGCTGCCCAGTAGTCCAGCGGACCTTCTAACTGGGGTGGCAGAGTGCATCTGGACGAAGAGATGATGGCAAAGAGAAACAACTCCCTTCTGCAGAGGTGGTGGAGCCTTGACTGGCTGCAATGGCATGCGTGCCACTGGGCGCTGCTGTTGCTGCAGCGGCTGGATGGACCACCACATCTGAGCCACGTCTCTCCCAGGCCACCGGAGGGTGACGCTGCATGTGATGACGCAGGGCCATGGTGCCAACGTTAGCTCCCTGGCCACGCTTCACTTTCTGCCCACAGTTTCTACATATACCCATATTCGGCTCCTCCGGTGTCTTAGCAAAGAACTGCCACACCGCCGAGTAGCTGATTTTACCGCCAACGCTCTGCACTGAGTGACTACTACCGCCGCTGCCTCGCTGAGCCCCTGTGCCGCTACTTTCTTGGACCTGCGAAGCGGGTTTTCTACCCCGTGGCCGCTTGGCTCCTGACCTCACACTGCTGCTACCCTGCTGACTCACGGCCACACAACCCACTTGCTGGCTGCGCCCTCTTTTCCTGACGATGAAGAAGCCCTTGCTTCACCCGGCTCCCAAGTGCGGTCGGCTACATCATCGATTTGTGTTTCATCGTCACTGCTGTCCTCCTCACCGGTCTTGGTATGCAGAGGCTGACCTCTCACAACATGACCTCCCATGCCACTCTCCACATCTATACTTTGCCGCCTACTGCAAGAAGCAGGGGATATTGGCCCCATTTCTTCGCTGCCAAGTAGCTGCTGACTGTCCTCCTCATCCTCGCTGTATAGTGACACTGAGCCCAGACCACAAAGTAGATCTCTGGCTGAGGGAACCGGATGGGATAGAGGCGGGTTGAGGACAGGTGAGGGCCGCTGACCCACTCCTGGGCCATGCCAACTAAGGGTTGTGTCTGACGTTCCCATCGACTCTTGGCTGGGGTTGTCAGATGTCATCTGGGAGGAAGTGGATGACCTAGTCAACCAATCAAGAACCATTGGGTTGCTGAACAACACACGGCCGGTAGATGACAGCAGCAGTTGTGGCCTCACCGAGTGACCCCTGCTGCGACGTCCCCTTGCTGTGCTGCGACCTGTGCCTGCTCCAGGAATGTTTGTGCCACTGCCACTCGCAGGTGAAGAGCCTGCCACCTCTCTGTCTGACATACTGTTTGTTCTAAAATGTACCGACTCCCTATGATGAAGATATGTGTATATGATAAAAACACACCCTGAATTTGACTCCAAATGAACCCACTAACAAGCTTGGATAACCTTTGGATAGAAATTGCGCTCCACAAATGGGCAGGAAAAATTTACTTGTATGTGCCGTTTAAAAACAGTGTATTTTACTGAATATAAAAGCACAAATAGGCTTAATTAACCTTCGGCTATGAATTATGCTACTGGCAAAATTTCTTTTTTGGCAGTCAAAAAGAACGTTTCTTTTACTAAGTATAACTGCAGAAAAATACTTAGTTAACCCTTGTAGCGTGTTAAAACGGCGTGTATTTTACGGTACACAACAACAGAAAAACTTGTAATTAACCTTCGGATATGAATTACGCTACAAGCAAAATTTCTTCTTTGGCGGTGAAAAAGAACGTTTCTTTTAGTGACCACAACAGCAGAACAACGCTTAATTAACTCCTGGATCTAAATTGCGCAAAAGAAAGGAGCGACCAAAAATTACCAGCTTTGTAGCGTGTTAAAATGGAGTGTATTTTATAGAACAGAACAACAGAAAAACTTCTAATTAACCTTCGGATATTGATTATGCTACAGGCAAAATTTCTTCTTTGGCGGTGAAAAAGAACGTTTCTATTAGTGACCACAACAGCAGAACAACGCTTAATTAACCCCTGGATCTAAATTGCGCAAAAGAAATGAACAAGCAAAAATTAAGTGGTATTTGGATTGTAAAAACGCTGTTTCTTTAACTTAATACAACAGGAACAGGCTTAGATAACCCTTGGATATTCAATGTGCTGAAGAACTGAGCAGATAGCATTAACCCCTTAAGGACCCGGGTTTTTCCTTCCTCGCCTTCTGAAAGCCATAACTTTTTTATTTTTCCACCTACATAGACACATGCGGGCTTTTATTTTGCGGGACAAGATGTACTTTCTAATGGTGTTATTCACTATACTATAGAATATACTGGGAAACCGCAAAAAAATTCCAAGTGGGACAAATTGTGAAAAAAACGTATTTTCGCCATGTTTCTGGGTGTTTTGCTTTTATAGCGTTTAATCTTTGGTAAATATAATGTGTTATCTGTATTCTACAGGTTGTTACACATCCAGCTATACCAAACATGTAGGGTTTCCGTTATGTTTGGTACCGTAAACAAATTCCAAACATTTTCTATTTTTGAAATTTGCGCCACGGCGCCATTTTGTGCGACCAATAACTTTTTTGTACTAACACCTATGGACGTCATTGGGCATTTTTTGCGGGCTGAAGTGTACTTTTTATCGCTAGCAGTTTGGAATGCATGCAACTTTTTTGATCATTTTTATTCCATTTTTTTAGTGACGTAAAATGACCAAAAAACTGAATTTTGGCGTTTGGAATTTTTTTTCTTCTACGGTGTTCAGCGTACAGGATAAATTATGTTATATTTGTATAGATCGGACTTTTTCAGACGCGGCGATACCAAATATGTAACTTTTTTATTATTTTAATGATTTTATTTGTAAAATGGGGAAAAGGGGGGGGGATTTGAACTTTTAATACTTTTTTTGTACTTTAAAACTTTTTTTTTTTTTTTTTACTGTAACATTTAGTCCCCTATGGTGCTTGACCACTAGGGGGCGCGTTTGTTAATACAGCCTAATGCATTGCATAGGCAATGCATTAGGGTGTACAAAGATGGCGGTTTCCCCACTCCTGTCTACGGCCGGAAGTGGGGCAAATCGGGAAATGTAAGTGACGGGAGCCTTTACAGGGCTCCCCACCGCCATGTCTGGTCGTCGGATCAGCGCAGCATAGCTGCGCTGATGCCGATGATCGTAACGATCAGCCACTAACACCCGACGGCTGTGCGGGGGGGTCGCGGAGCGATCCCCCTGCAAAGCCCCTTAGCGGCCCTCGGACGTACTCATACGTCCAGGGTCATTAAGGGGTTAAAATGTATATGCAGCTGCATTGGACGCACACTGGACATCAGTTCCAATACCCCACAAAATCAAAATTAGAACGTAAGAGAAGCAGTCTCTGAGACAAGCTGTGACACCCCCCAAAAATCACTGTATAAAAGTGAGTTCTTTAGTATGAGATATCATAAGCAGCGGCGGCAGCACCTTCCCTACACAGCACAGTGAGAGGAGTGTGAGGAGCGAGCACCACAAAGCAAGTGAGTACAGACGACTGCAGATTATTAGCAGATAATGGGACTTCTTGGACCATAAACTAAAGTAGAGGACGAGCACTGGGCTTGGTCAGAGACTCTGCAGACAGCAAGGAAGTATCAAATTGCTGTGTGAGCTAAAGCGTTATGTCAGTAGACCATGGACTGTCTTGGAGCAGAGGCTGCACTGGAGGACAAACACTGGGCATGAAATCAAGCTTTTACAAGTTATGGTGAGAGCTAAAGAGATATACTGGGTTAGTCCCATGATGTGGGACTCGGTCGTAGCAGAGCAAGAGATGCCACATGGACGCTACAGACCACCAGCAGTGTGATGAGGATTGTGCTGCTGCTGCAGGCCGTGATAACCAGAGACCTCCTTTAAAGGCTCCTGAGTGTCCTGTGGAGGGCGCTGTGAAGTCTGGTGGCAGCCTGCAACATGATATATGCTGGCACCATGAAGAGGGAGAAGATTCTGACCACAATGCAGAACCAAAAGGGAGCAGATAAAGGAGATGTCAGTGAATCTTCAACACCCAAAACTGTGGATATTGAAGAAACAGAAGGTTTCACTGACCCTGGGCCTAATGGATTCACTCCACCCCAGGACTGCCATGAAGGAGCACGGGAGGAGTAAGATGGGGAAAGAGGACGCGACTCTGGTCCCAAAAGCAGCAGTGAGCCCCAGTATGAGGAGGCTTAAAAGCATTGTGTTTTATTGCCTTGACTAACTTAAAGCACAATGTGTCATGAGAAAACAATCTCTAAATCACATGGATAGGTAAAAGCATGAAAATGTTATTCTCAAATAAAGTGACATCAGATTTGAAAAATGGGACTGTCATAGAGATCAAAACTGACTGCGGCTGTACGGGTTTACACAGCGTATTTCTGGTGCCTTTCTGCGCCAAAAAACACGTTCCTTTTGAGATTACGCACTTGCAAGACAGATTTCTGTCTTCTATGATTTTTCATTTCTTGTCATATTACACGCTAAAATTGTGTGACTAAAATCAGGGCTATGGAGTTGTTATGCCAAAACTCCAACTCCTCAATATCCCTAACACAGACTACCAGCTCTGACTCCCTCACACATTTTTAAGTGATAACTTTAGGACGCTGCGTTTTTACCTCCTGCCTGTCGGTTCCGCTTTACAGACCCAATCAAAGAATTGACAGGCAAGTCTGTGATTATGTCACGGGTGGTCCCGCAGCCCTCAGGCTGGGCTGCGGGCGCACCCGTGTCCCCGCTGGTTCCCCTGCGCCAAGGGCGGGTGGTGCCGCGGTCCGCCTGTCGGGCCGCGGACGCACCCGCTCTCCTGGGAGCCAGTACTTACCCCGCCGTGTTCCTGTCCCCGCGCGGCTCTCTGCCAGCTGCTGCGTGCGCTCCCGTTCCCTAGGGCGCGCGCGGCAGTCCTTCCGGGTTTAAAGGACCAGCATGCCGGTAATTGGCTAATTGCCGGGTGCTGGTCCTATATATTGGTACCACCTCTGGCACTTCCCTGCCGGATCTATTGTGCCCTTGCCTTTAGAGAAAGCGTTTCCTCTGTGCGCCCTGGTGTTTCCTACATTGCTGACCCTTCGCTTACGTCTCCTGACCACGAACCTTTGCCGCCTGTCCTGACCTATCTGCCCATCCACAACTACGAGTTTGGTATTACGCTTCGGTACCTCGCTGCACCTCGGCCGCCACCACTGGCTAGTCGCGCTAGGGGTAGCGACCTGGTAGGACTTCCGTCACAGCCAGTCATCCCGCTTTGCGGCGGGCTCTGGTGAAAACCGGGACCTACTTAGACTCCGCTCCCTGGCGAGGCTTACATCATCGCCTGCGGCGGTTCAGAGGATCCACTACTCCTGCCGTTACAGATTGCATCCGCAAGACGGAGCCGACAGGCAGGAGGGAAACACGCAGCAGCGATCTCTCATGTGAACGCTGCTGCGTGTTCCTCATAGCCTGCAGTGATCATCTCACTGCTAATTGTTAGATGCGTCTCTGGGTCCGTCCTGCAGATGTTAATACGGAGTCAACACTCCGTGTGAACAACCCCTTACTGTAGTAAAATGATAACATCAGGCTTTTTATCACCTTATGATACAACAATAAAGCTATTTAGGTAGGATATAAAATATATTTATTGGAATACAACTTTAGAATACAAAAAGCTTTAATAAACTCTAAATTTACAAAACACTGCAGTAAGTGGGAAAAACAGTTTTCAACAAAAAACTTACTAAATAACATTTGTTGAGGGAGTCTATGAATTTGTTGTGAGAAATAGTATCGCCTCCATCAGATCCTGCCAAGATGACCTCACATCTGACCTCATTATTTCCAAGCTAGAGAACAACCTCTCTACAGTAACTTGGGTTGGTGGCAAAGCGGTGACCACATGGGCAACGTCTCTAACAATTTAGTATGTAATGGAATTGCCTCCTGCACTGTCAGTTTTGATGAACAGATGATATATTTATGTCTTTAAGAGCAAGTAACACATTTTGCTGAAATCTTGTTAATCTGTTTGCTATGGAAACCAAATCTTTTCCCCTGTGGTAATGCTTTTCCTGCTTCTTGTTATCCAAATACTTTTGAGGCTGAAGATATGAAAGCAGTAGCACTGGCAACAACTAAGTCCTCTTAGCACTGCAGGGACTTACCTGGCCCAATTTGGGATATATTTTTATGAGTTAATGCATTATATAATGACTCCAACACCAAAATGGCCACTGACACTGACTCCACAGTCCTGTGCACGATGACAATGATTTTACATGACAGTCATTGAGTACTGTATGTGAACATTGTTTAAAGCATATTTTGTCATATATTTTAACAAAAATTACATGCCAATATACGTTGTGTGACATGCCCTTATGGGTTTAACTCCATGACCACAGCAAGAATATGCACCCAATTTATGACAGCAGCACATGCAATCTGATATATTTGGTGCATCTTGCAAAAAGTTGACACCTTTACTCTTTAGCTCTTCCTTGCCGTTCTGTTCACTGTATGTTCCACCAAATTTGTACACATATTAAGGACGCAGCCACTCTTAGGATGCAGTTTTTCAAAAGTGATGAGTTACTTTGGGTGGTAGTAACTTTAAAATACTTATGCAAGTGACTGTGAGACTTTTTTTAAATAAAATATTGTACTTTATTATGATGGTTGTACTTTCTTTATGTGTCTATTTGTTGAGCCTGCAGGTGCTGGCTATTAATTATAGCTGACATCAGCCACTAGCAATATTAAAAGATGACCCGGTTATTACAGCAGCCAGGGGCCTAATGAAGGCCTTCATGGCTACCATCTTTGTACTTCTATATATCCTGCCTAAAACAATATTCTGCAATACTATTGTATTGTAAAATACTCTAGTATACAGGCGATCTTGCCCCATAGTGAACAGATACCCTAGTTGGACTAAAAGTAGAAGTGAAAATAAATGGTTTTCAAATCTTTAAAAAAGAAAGCTTTTAAAGTTCACTTTTATTTTTTTAGTTGTAAAATGGCAAACATTAAATAGAACATTTCTCATCCTATGCATGCCTTAGAAAACAAAATATCCAGTGCCAAAATTGCATTTGTTTGGTCATTTCACCTCCCTAAAAAATTTGAACTAAAAGTGATCAAAAAGTTGTATGCATCCCAAAATGGCACCAATAAAAACTACATGTTATCCAGCAATAGAGGAGCCCTGACTCAGTTCCAATAAAAAAAAATTACATCGTTTGTAAGGCCGATAAAAGACAGCTGTCCATCCAGTTCAGCTTATTGTACTATGTTGTTTGTCCAGTGGAAGGCAACAAACCCTTCCCGACTCCAATCTGGCAATAAGAATAAATCCCTGGATCACTGACCCTTCTCCAGAATCCTAGTCACTATAACTTGTTATATTATTGCGCTCTAGAAATACATTCAAACCCTTTTTGACTTCACCATGACAATTCCCTCTGGCAGAGAGTTCCACGGTCTCAATGCTCTTAGAGTAAATAATCCATTTCTATGTTTATGTAGAAACTTTCTTTCATCAAGACATGGAGGATGCAGCCTCTTGGGAGAGATCTCTATATTGACCTTTGATTTATTTATACATATTTATTATGTCCTCTCGAAGCCATCTTTTCTCTAAACTAAATAATCCTAATCTTGCTAATCTTTCTGGGTATTGCAATCACTCAGTCCTTTTATTATTTTCTTTGCCTGCCTATTTCTGTATGTATTAGGCACCTGCAGAAATGATACACATATATGGACAGACTGACAGTGCACCCTAGCACTGAGTCCTCCAAGGCTATCCTTACCTACTTGCCAACCAAACTGTAAGCAGTCGGCAACAACTGTGCGGCAGTCCCTACCCTGAAAACGTGCAGATACTAAACAGACAAGACAAAGCATAAAAGGGTCAGGTGAAAATAGGCCAGAACCAGAAAGAGCAGAGAAAGTACAAAAGCAGCAGGTAATAAACGCATATCAAATAGGTAGTCTACTTAAGGTGCTTTCACACAGCGCAGTTTTGGTGCAGTTTTAAATGGGTTGTCTCACTACCAGGCTGTCTTTTTATGTTAAAGATCTTGCAAAAACAAGTCACTTTGCTATATGTGTCCATTAGCAGTGCTCTACCTATTCCTAGATATCCCCTCTTTTATGGGCTGCATCAGCTGTTCAGGTTGCTATAGCTACAGACCCGTTTGATCTCTCCTGATAGGCTGCCAGCACTGGTTGCTATAGCTACAAACCTGGCTTCTATTGCAGCCTAGCGGGAGCCAGTAAACACGCCCCTGAATTCAAACTGAAGCCAAGAAAACAGGACTGAGGTAAAATGAATCAGTGTAGAGAGACAACCCCTTTAACTGCACATAATAAAGGCAGTTCAACTGGAGCGCAGTTAAAACTGTACCAAAACAGCTATCACTCACCACTGAAAGAGAACAATCTGCAGCCCCGCCCTAGAGCTCGCAGAGAACCAGACAGGTGTGGCAAGGTTGTCAATCAACGTCAGTAGAACAGAATTAGACCGTGTTCATGACAATATGTATGCTATTTATGCTTATTTTTTAAAAAATAAAAATAAAAGAATTACATAGAAATATAGCTGAATATTTATCCCTTAGGTTCTGTAGTTGTTAAAAATATCCTATATGTGGCCCCAGTGTGCTAATTGATTTGACTACTAGGGTCAGAAATAAAGTAGTTGTGGATTTTGGGGCCTCCTTTTTAGGGTGCCTTTAGGCACCATTTTATGGTTGCAGGGATGTAGTGAGCTCTCCTACCGCAAAGATGTTCGATAGATTTTATTAGGACTAGGCTGTAAAAATGCATAATAATAATTATGATGATAATTATGTGTAATTTCAGCTCAATTTTTTAAATTTTTACAGAGGGTAAAAGAAAACAAAGCACTGTATGGTTTGATTTGAAGTTACTCTATACTTGCCAACTTTTGAAAATGGGAATCAGTGAGATTAGTGTGCCGCCCAAAAAATGTGCAAGGCCATGCCCTCTTGTTGTTTAGCCACACCAGAGCCCCCCCACCGTCACAAAAAGCCACACCCACTACACCTAACAGTGTAACAGCTCTGGAAGAAAGCTGAATAAGGGTTCTGGCGTCACCTAGCTTTCCTGGAGGTTGACCAATGACAGACCGCAAGGGGTAGGAGCAAGGGACAGGAGACAACTTCTTCCACCTGCGGCCTGTATCCTGCCCCCTGTGACTGCCAGAGACAGACCGCTTGGGGCAGGAGACAGGGAGCAGAGGCCAACTTCTACCCCTTGTGGCCTGTCTCCTGCCCATTGAGACCGGGTCAAGGGACAGAAGACAAGTGGGCAACTCCTCTTCCCTTGCACACTCAAACACATACACCCCTCCCCTACACACTCAAACTCACACTCCTCCCTCGCACACTACAATAAACACACACCCCTCTTCTGCACACCCCTCCCCCCACTCCAATACCCACCCTTCCGCCACAAACTCATACACACGGACACACATCCCTCCCCCAGACACAACCTCCAGTAGTGCACTCACCTGTCCTGCTGCCGGCATCCTGGCTCTTCAGGGTATGTTAACACAGCATTTTTGGATTCGATTTTGGATCTGTGTTGGATCCGAAAATCGGTTCCAAAAACTCTGCAGCAATCGGATCTAAAACAGATCCAACATGTATCCAACAGGCAACTGTGTGTTTGGATGCGTGTTGGATGCAGCAGGATCGCACCCAATCATTTTAAATAGGGCTTCTGCTGTGTCTTTCTGACCAAGAATTGACATGTCAATTCTTGCATATTAAAAGCAATGTAAATCACATTGCTATTTGTTAGCTGCGTGCTTGGGTCCATTTGGGGACCGACAGACGGATCCAAACACGCAGCTCAAAAGTGTATATAACACAGATGAAAACACGGCATGTGAACATACCCTCACACTGTGCAGCTGTGAAGAGGATGAGGAGCTTCATGGGTCCTGCTAAGCCCCGCCCCTTTCCCAGCAGTGCTGTCTGGGGCTAGTTGCTTGATAGCTTCCTATGCAGAAAGCTACTAGACCAGTGTTTCTCAACTCCAGTCCTCAAGACCCACCAACAGGTCATGTTTTCAGGATCTCCCACAGAATGCACTGGCAATAATGATATCACATGTGCAATACTGAGGAAATCCTGAAAACTTGACCTGTTGGTGGGTCTTGAGGACTGGAGTTGAGAAACACTGTACTAGACTATTGCCGCCGGCCCCAGTCAGTGTCTTCAAGCTTCTCTTGATGCTGTCCTAATGTTGCTTACAATATGCAAAGAACCTCTGTCAGCTGTTCAGCTGCGGGAGGTTTAACCAAACCCTCCATGGGGACGGGAAGAGGCCCCCATTTCAAGGACACTCCCGCCCAACCCAGGAGGGTTGGTAAGTATGAGTTTATCAAATATAGAAATACACCATATGGGATCATAAACTATTGGGGCACATGGTTTTCAGTGATAAGTTGTTGGACTGAAAAGCAATACCCTGGTTTTCAGTCATGTATATGGCCCAGCTCAGAAAGGTTTTTGCAGTGAAGATTCTGTTCAAGTACCATGTTCCATTTGCAGATCTCCTAAAGTACTAGTAGAATATAAATCCTTCATGGAATTTATGAAGGGCTAGCCAGGGATATATTTCCAACTAGGACCTGTAGGGCCAGTGCTCAGGGTGTGGGTCACCCTGCAGGGAGCAGCACTAGCTCATAGTAAGAACAGCTACAAATATATATATATTTTTAAGACCTTGTCCTGCCTCCCTTCCCGATGGGTGTCTTTTTAAGCCAGGGAGGGTTGGTTCTGTACAAATTGGGAGGTTGTTTATCTTTATATAATACACTAGAGGTTCAAACATGGTTATTAGTTTCTGGTCTTAGTTTATGACTTCTTCTCTGGGTGCCCTTCTAGCACAACCCTAGAGGATTACTTAATATCCAATTCTCGGTCAGCTCAGCAGCTACAGCGAGACAAATGTATTATCAGAAGGACATGTTAAGTGTGTAGCTAGCGGGAACCGCTATCCTAACTACAGAGAAAAATGATCCCTTTTGGTGTTCTGACACATTCTGTGTTCACTGCAGCTGCCAACTGGTTAGAGGTTACCAGAGGCAGTTTTTGGCAATGGCATGTTTTCGTCTCTGCCTTATGATAGTCGTAACTTTTTTTTTCCAGTTATGCAGCAAAATTTGGACTTGTTTTTTGTAGAAATTTTTTTTTTTTAACAACTTCCTGATGCAGCTATTTTTGCCAATGATGGTGTAAGAGACTGTCAGGAACGCACACGGAGACACAGACGGAATAAGGTCCTGACGCTGGTCCCAACCTCTGTCCCTGCCTTTCGGGGTACCCGACTCCTTAATAGGTCGGCCCCAACCAGAAGACTGAGATCTACTCTGAGCCAAGTGAGACACCGGACGTAGACGAACAAACACAGAACAAACAGGAAAGCTCAGACAGTCCGAGTCAGCAACGAACGGGCAGCGCAGTACAGAAACGAGTGACGAGAATAACCAGAGTCAAAGCCAGAGTCAAAGAACACAGAAGAATCCGATAAAACCCCAAAAAACAGGCAAACTATAGGCAAAGGAAACCGTATAGCAGGAAAGGAAGACAGAAAGCTGAGACTTTAAATAAGGAACAGGGAAAAGGTAGAACAGAGGTAATAGGAGAATGGAAATGTCAACCAACAAAGGAACAGGTTAACCCAAATAGTGCTGGAAGTTTCCTGGCGATGGGCGTTGGCCAGAAATCAATTAAGTATCCAGAGTTACCAGACAGAGTTCACACTGGAAACCCTTATGTCAAAATCATACCGGTGACCAGAGCACAAAGCTGGGGGTCTGTCGGGCATGATAAATACAGCAATCCTGTGCATTTATATGTATTTTTTAAAGCGCACACTGTGTAAGTAATGTGAACTTTACTCTGCAGGGGGTATATGACTGCAGTAATATCAAATAATACATATACGAGCGACAGTGACCCATTATAAGCTATGGAGTAGTATTGATCAATCAAATGCAAAGGCGGAAAAGTTCAAAATACAGTAAATATGCAGAAAAGAGCTGATTGGTTGAACTAGCGGGGGCTTGGCTATTCCGGCCAAATAAAAATGAATTCAATTAATTCATTTTTATTTCTTTATTTTCGTTACCCCCATATTATTGATCATTGGCTAACGAAAAGAAAGAAATAAAAATGAACTAATTTAATTCATCTTTATTTGTTATTTTCGTTTCCCCCATATTATTGTTCATTTTATATACAGATCGGTACAACTTCGTGAATCTTATCATTTGATTTCTGCCAGGTAAAGTTTTATTATAGATTGCATTAGAAAACCCACAAGAGCGTCGCTCGCTCTCCCATTGGCCCAAATAAGCGCGCCTCTTTTAACTTAGCCAATCACAAACAGAGCTCGCTCTGCATTTCTTTTCCCCATAGAACTCTATGACATAAGTAGCTCCTCCGCTGATTGGCTAAGCAGGATGAGCCCCTCTTCCCCCCAACCAATCACAGTACTAGAATATTTCCCATAGACAGTAATAACTTTTAGGGCACCCTTCTGTCGCGCCTTTCTTGCTCCACTCAAAATCGACGAACTACATATGATTGGTGGATTCATATCTGCCGCCTGGTCTCAACCAATCAGCTCTTTTCTGCCTTTTTTTACTGTATTTTGAACTGTCCGCCTTTTCATTTGATTGGTCAATACTTCTCCATAGGTTATAATGGGTCACTGTCGCTCCTATTCTAATTGGCTGGTTTATGCCGACCAATGAGAAGCGCTTACAGAATTTGAATTACTGTATTTCCCGGCAATTTTCAATATCTCAATTCCTGATGTTGCGCCGTTCTTGATTTTTTGTTAGTGATTTTATTTATGTATTTTTTTTTTTAGAAGGTTTGAGCTCTTTTTCGTTTTACACGTAATAAAAACGTTTTTTTGATTCATATTCCATGCCTCACAGAGCTGAAAGCTGAGATTTATTTCTTGAGCGATCTTATATATTTTCCCTTTAATTTTAAATTATCCACTTTTTCACTACATTTATTCGCTTTTAGACAGCTTTGACTTTTCACTTTATTCTTTCATTCATTTGAAAGACAACTCTTTTTGCTATTCACTAACGTGTTTAATGATTTCTCGCTGTTTTCCAGCCTGTCTCGAATCGGAATACATGTTAGGCGCAGTCCCTTCTGCGCCTAAGTCCCGCACTGTGCCTCACACACTGGCGAGGCGCGGTGGACTTTTCACCGCATGTATGAGCGCACCTCCTCGGGCGGCGAATCTTAGGCGCAGTCCCGCACTGCGCCTAAGTCTCGCACTGCGCCTCACACACTGGCGAGGCACGGTGGACTTTACACCGCATGTATGAGCGCACCTCGAGCGCCGACATACATGAGGCGCAGCTTTCATGTTCAAGCACTTGAAAACGTGCGCTCCGACGCGCCGAGATTCATACATGTTGCCCTTTGATTTGATTTGGTGAGCCCTCAAAACAACTGAGCACACAGCCATCAATGTCTAAGCCGATGGTGAAATGGATAAATTGTGCTCAGTTGCCATTTTAACTCCACGGTGTCATGTGACTCATTACTGTTAAAAGTCTCAGGTGTAAATGGGGAGCAGGTGTTTTAAATACTGTGTTATCGCTCTCACACTCTCTCATACTGTTCACTAGAAACGCAACATGGCACCTCATAGCAAAGAATTCTCCGAAGCTCTGAAAAAAAAGAGAATTGTTGCTCTACATAAAGATGGCCTAGGCCAGAGGTGTCAAATTCTGGCCCTCCATGCAGTAAGTTTTGGCCGCCAGACAATTTCAATTTTACATTACAGCTGTCCCGTGTGAGTGCAGCTCTTGCTGCAAGAGCGTCCCTAGGCCTTTTTATCCGGGGTCTGTTCCCCGGATAAAAAACCGCCGCTGCTCCAAACCTGAAGTCGCGGGGTTCTAAGCCGCTGCTGTGGGCCCGGAGCGCCAACTGTCTCTTCAAGTGTATGTGTGTCCTATGGACACATATACACTTGAACGCTGTCGTGGAGCAGGGGGCGAGAGCTCCCTGTCCCGCCTAGTACTCTGGGGGGTCGCAAGCAGGCTTAGAGCCCTCTGGAGTATCCAGCAAAGGCGGCATGAGTATGTCATCACACTGCCTGCGCGGCATGATAACGTAACGCTACCTGTGCGGGAAGACCGGGAGCAGCAAGAGCTTCAATGGGGAACAGGAAAGAGGTGAGTACTGTTAGTTTTTTTATTTTTAATTTGCCCTGTAGAGCTACCATACTGGGGGACCTATTACATATCTACCATACTGGGGGACCTATTACTTATATATGTACCATACTGTGGGACCTATTATATATCTACCATACGGTGGGACCTATTACTCGTATATCTACCATACTGTGGGACCTATTATATATCTACCACAATGGGGGACCTATTGTATATCTGCCATACTGGGGGACCTATTA
Source organism: Phyllomedusa bahiana (assembly GCA_025379985.1). Classification (NCBI taxonomy): domain Eukaryota; kingdom Metazoa; phylum Chordata; class Amphibia; order Anura; family Hylidae; genus Phyllomedusa; species Phyllomedusa bahiana. Next base: position 91,573 of record JAODAL010005478.1, read on the forward strand.
TACATCTACCATACCGGGGGACCTATTACTTACATATCTACCATACTGGGGGACCTAGTAATTGTATATCTAGCATACTGAGGGGCCCTATATAATTACCAACTTATTTGGGGACCCACCTAACAAATTACTGGGGGCCTTTCAAACCTACACTTGCCGTGCTGACTTGTATAACTACCTATTTTATTTTTTGGGGGAGGAGGTCCCCCCCTACTGAATGGGCCTATATGCCCACCTTTCTACTGTAGGGGACTTTGTAAACTACCTACAGTGGGCCATATATACCTGTCTACATACTAAAAGGGCCTTTATATCTACCTACCAGGAGGTATATACCTACCTATAGACCCCTCTACTAATGGGATTTATATACCTATCTACCAAGGGACTATATCCCTACCTACTGAGGAGACCTATATACCTACCTACTGGGAGAGGGATCTATATACCTACCTAGTAGGGGCTTATAAAGAGACGATGGGTGACTCCCCATCACCCACAGCAAGCACATGGCTTTCCTATCACAGGAAAACGGGTTGCTGTGGGGATGGGGTGGCGTTATGCTTTTCTGTATAAACCCCATCTAGGAAGGGAGGTATATAAACTCCCCCAGTAGGTAGGTAGGTATATAGGTTCTGGAAAAGTGAGGATTCTAAAATGTTTCTTTGGTAAATTCTGCAGAGGCGAGTTATGGCCGGGAGAACTCATCATAGCGGTCTGGGCCGGACTGAGAGAAAAAAGGAAAGTGAACAACTCCAATTAGAGGAAACACCTTCTGTGAGTCACTGAACTAGTATCTACCACTATCTGGTCGCTATACGGCAGTGGTATATGTCTGCGGAGCCTGTGTACACTGTTTATCTGCCACTATATGGGGACTGTATGGTGGTAAGATATGTTTGTAGAGCACTGTGAAAAACTAATAATCACATGTGGTGGGAGCATCTGGTCATGGTCTGGCAGTATTATTTAATCCTTAAGTAGTATTATTATTGGATTTTTTTTGTTAGCAACAATCATTTGTATGGTATATTTCTTCCATGTATAGGCATATTATTTGGTGACTGTCTTATTTATACGGTATTACATTGTCATACGTAGATAAGCACTAAAATGGCCAAACAAAAGGCAGATAGACCATCAAAAGTTGATCAGTTGGGTGCTGACACTCAGCAACCGCACAGATCAGCTGTACCAAAGCAGCACATGCTACACAGGGAGGTGCAATGCTGTGAAGCAGCGCTGTTGGGCAATATCATTCATTGTAATGTATACAGGTAACCCTGGCATCGGCTTCTTCAAGTAACTACTGAGTAGGTGACACATTTAACACTGTGCGCACTCTGTAGTTTGGCTTCACAGTCCAGCTGCGGGGCGGTCCCTGCCTTCAGCGGAGGCAGAGCGGTATCTGATGACACTGCCCCAGTGCTGCTTCTGAAAATTTAAAGAGCCCAGGTCAGCCATTTGGCTGCAGGAGGTTTACCAGTTCTCACGGGGATCCGGGAAGTCTCCCATATTGGCGGAAGTCTCCCAATTATGAAGTAAACTCTGGCTATCAGTTACAGCCAATATTGTGCCAAAATTGTCTGCACACAATCTCCACTATGTACAGATTTATTATTTTGCAGCCCGTGATGAAGGGGTTCTAAAAATTTAAATTTGTGTGGTGCTACAAAAAAGTATTATATTGCAGAATCTTAATAAACTCAAAGTGAATAAGATAGCAATGTGAGTATTGCCAATAAAGAAATATTTTGATGCAATATACAAATATAGTCTTGAAGTGACAAAAGTACATGGATATGAAGTTCACATATACAGTGGGGAAAATAAGTATTGAATACACTGGCGATTTTGCAAGTTTTCCCACCTACAAAGAATGGAGAAGTCTGTAATTTTTATCGAAGGTACACTTCCACTGAGAGAGAAAGACCTGTTTTTTTCTTTAAGAAGCCCTTCTACTTTGCACTCAATACCTGTATTACTTGCATCTGTTTGAGTGTGTGGACAAGTCTTTTATACAAGTAACGATTTCAATCAAAATCCAACCTCTCTACCAAGACAAAAGAGCTGTGTAAGGACACCAAGGACAAAATTGTAGACCTGCACAAGGCTGGGATATGCTACAGGACAATAGGCAAGCAGCTTGGTGAGAAGGCAACAACTGTTGGCGGAATTATTAGAAAATGGAGGGAACATAAGATGACTGCCAAGCTTCCTCGGTCTGGGTCTCTATACTAGGTCTTACCTTGTGTGGTAAGGATAATTCTGAGGAAGGTCAAGAACCATTCCAAAAACTACACAGTAGGACCTGCTCAATGATTTGAGTAGAGCTGGGACCACAGTCTCAAACAATACTGTCAGTAACACATTATGCTATCATGGATTAAAATCCTGCAGGGCACGCATGGTCCCCCTGCTCACGCCAGCATATGTCCAGGCCTGCTTGGAGTTCGCCCATGACCATCTGGATGATCCAGAGCAAGCATGGGAAAAATCATACGTTTCTGCAAAGGGGACAGGATGACTGCACTATATTAAAGGAAGGATAGATGGGGCCATTAATCGCAAGATTTTGGCCAACAACCTCCTTCCCTCAGTAAAAGCATTGAAGATGGGTCATGGTTGCGTCTTCCAGCATGACAATGACCCAAAACACACAGCCAGGGCAACTAAGGAGTGGCATTATAAGAAGCATTTCAAGGTGCTGGAGTGACCTAGCTAGTCTCTAGACCTCAACCCAATCAAAAATCTTTTCAGGGAGCTAAAACTCAATGTAGTCCAGCGACAGCCCCAAAACTGAAAGATCTGGAAAAGATTTGTATGGAGGAGTGGGCCAAAATCCCTACTGCAGAGTGTGCAAACTTGGTCAAGAACTACAGGAAACATCTGACCTCTTTAGTTATAAATAAAGGTTCCTGTACTAAATATAAAGTTCTGTTTTTCTATTGTATCAAATACTTATTTTGTACAATAAAATGCTAATTTATTATTTAAGAATCAAACAAACAATGTGATTTTCTGGATTCTTTTTTTATATTCTGTCTCACAGTTGAAATGTATCTACAATGCAAATTACAGACCTCTCCATTCTTTCCAGATGGGAAAACTTGCAAAATCACCAGAGCATCAAATACTTATTTTTCTCACTGTAGCAATATTTAATGTACAAAAGTAATAGAACATGAGCAAAAAAATTAGTTTGTGTCCAGAGGTGGAAGTCGCCCAGCCAAATTTTCAAAGATATAAAAGAAGTGCAATTTAGAATATAACATTGCTCCTATAATATCAAGCTTGAACTCTTAATCAGTATGCACATTGAGTTTACCCAATGTCTCCATAATGGTAGTGGAGAGATACCATTTGATATATTAAAATGATTTGGCAAGTTGTCATATTTCAGTGCAATTTGGTTGTTTCTGCCTCCATTTCATGTATATAGTGTCCGATCTACTGTATAACCTCAAAGGGAGAGGAAGTCAAGGGGTGCAACCACTTAGAATACATCGCTTAGCCAAAAGTATAAAAATATGGGTTAAACAGACATATTTTCTAGGGCAGAGTAATGAAACTAAAGAGTTTGAGGATCAAAGGAAATTGAAATGTCTAAATCTATCATAAAGAAAATCATCCATTTGTTCCAAACAGACTGAGAGGCCATACAAGACCATAACCCATCTGTGAGATTTTCTTTCTTGCATATATGTATTGCACACCATTTTCCAGTTAGGTTCATTTGGTTGTGGAGGAATATAAAATCCATAGATTTCTCAATGTATAATCCTAAAATAAGACTCGGCACCTCTCACTATTGCTTCACAGATATGAGACCACCCTTTCCAAATTTTCTGTGATCCTCAGTTCCTTTTGCCATGTAGCAAAAGGGGAATTTCTATTGGGTAAAAAAATGTGTCACCACTCAATCTTTGAGATAGACTAAAGATAGCCTAGAAAATGAAGTTGTGAGCTTAAACCTACCCTGCAATACTTAAAAAGTGAATTAGCATCAGTATGGAGAAGTAAGTGTCATACATTTGTAAGCCCTTAAATGGGTTGTCTCACTACAAAGATTATAGTTGAAAATGTGGGGACCAAAAATCTAAGGATGTACATCCTTGGTTACTATTGGCAAAGTGCTACAGTTTTCGAGAACGGGCTGGTTTACATGTGCTTAGCAACGGTGTTTGTTTACTGGTCAGGGAAGCATTCTGTCCTGCCCAGGTCGTGCACATGCAAATGAAAGGCAGTTAAGAGGAGGGGCAGGGATGTGTGTATTGGCAGGCAAGGAGGAGAAGCAGTGAAGAGGATACAATACACACAACCCCCCTGCATGTCCTCTCACTGCTTCTCTTCCTTGCCTGCCAATATACACATCCCTGCCCCTCCTCTTAACTGCCTTTCCTTTGCATGTGCACGACCCGGGCAGGACAGAATGCTTCCCTGACCAGTAAACAAACACCGTTGCTAAGCACATGTAAACCAGCCCGTTCTCGAAAACTGTAGCACTTTGCCAATAGTAACCAAGGATGTACATCCTTAGATTTTTGGTCCCCACATTTTCAACTATGATCTTCATAGTGAGACAACCCATTTAAGTCTCCAACATCTTGAAATGTCTGATTGACCTTCCCAATGAGAACTCCCCAGGGATTTGTGTCACTATATCCCTGGTAAGCAAATTAGGTACTGTGTGGAGGTTTGTAGGGGTCCATAACCTGAAAAAAGCTGAATAAAGTTTGACATATAAATGTCTCAATAATGGTATTGTTTGCATGGGATACAGGCATTTCATGAAGATAAGCATTCTCAGAAGATGGCATGGCAGCAGCAGAGACAGTGGTGAGAACAATTTTTAAGTTCCTGAACAATCCAACAAATTATAAGGGGTAATTTAAATTGTAGATGGATTTGGGCTTCTTACCAATAAAGATGGAAAAATATTTTAATGAGGACTTAACTACAGATGCCAGTACACTCAATGTTGAAAGTCGAATCATCTAGAACTTGTAGAAAGGTCCAATAACTATGATTTCATTATTTTACCTTAAATCTAAAAAACACAGAAAAATCACTGAAATGCTGACTCAAAAAGAAAATCGTTGGGAGAGAGAGATAGGTAAATCTCCGTTTTCCCAATTCTGATGTGTTCAAAATCTGTTCAGTCTGTGATATATATTATATATATATATATATATATATATATATATATATATATATATATATATATTTATATATATATATATATATATATAGAGTGGTTCAACAGATATGTTAATGGTGACAACGGGGAGCACTTTTGAGTGCTCCTATTTAATAAAAAGGTCAGTGAGTGAAAGCCTGAGGTATGAATCCTAACCATTGGTTTAGCATTCAAACAGGTGAGAAAAGAGTTTGGAAAGGTCCAAAAAGACAAATTTTATCCAAGACCGGAAACATCCAACACCAATTCACACAATCAAATGCCTTCTTTGCCACAATTGTCAGGACGGCCGGCATCAAGTGTCTTTCTGGTCTTAATTTAAGGTCTTCTAGTATGGGAAATACTTTCGCGATATTGAAACCACTGCCCTTCCATGTATTAATTTAATTTGGTTATTGAAATGAGTAGAGTCATGGAGCAAGGTTAGCCTGGCCGCAATTATCTTAGATATCAATTTTAGTAGTATAATGTTGTACCGTGTTAGCCATAGAAAGTAGTCGAAGAGTGAAGAAATCAGGCGATACCTTTTTCAGGCTAAGTATATTTGATGGTGAGCTTTCGAGAGTACTAGCTCCCTTCTTCAGACATGGTGTTATACAAGAAACTGAAAATTTACAGACTATTTATACACAAAAGACCTTCAAAGATCCAGAATGAAGAACGAGTGCCCCTAGTTGTAACCTACAACCCACAGCTGGAGATCCTACGAAAGATTGCCAAGGAACTTCAACCTGTACTACATAGGGACAACAGACTCAAAGAAATATTCCCAGTCCCCCCTCTCCTTTCCTTTCAGCAACCACCAAACCTGCGGCGTATTATTGTCCGGAGTGCCCTGAATGCCCCAACAGAAAATGGTACCTCACCCTGCCTACAAAACAGGTGCAAGACCTGCAGGCACATCCACACTGCTGACAGTGTACCTGTCCCACAGTCACAGCAGGTGTACAGAATTAGGGGGACATTTTCCTGCAGGTCTAGCAATGTGGTGTATCTGATCATGTGTGCGCAATGTCCGACCACAGGCTTTATGTGGGGGAAACAGGGCAGAGACTCAGTCAGCGCATGAACTCACACAGATTCACTATTAATAACAGCAGAACTGATCTTCCATTAGAACAACACTTCTCTAGAGATGACCATTCTATTGAAGATTTGAAGATTATGGTTTTAATGGGACACTTTAAGACGCAGAGGGAGAGAAAGGAATGGGAATTTAAATGAATGCAAAAATTTCAGACTCTGCAAAATGGGTTAAATATTCATGCCAGCTTTATGTCAAACTATGTGTGAACTGTGATGGCCACAAATTACAACTGATGGCTACCAGATAAGACGCAGAATTACTGACCCCTCCGTGACGCCTCAGAAGTTTCCAGATAGTTTATTGCTTGACCTTTTGTAAATGACTTGTCTGCTTATATTGCATTTTGTTATTTTTAAGGATTCTAGGACCCTTTGAAGGTCCATGTCTTTTGTGTATAAAAAGTCTGTAAATTTTCAGTTTCTTGTATAACACCCTGTGTGAAGAAGGGAGCTAGTACTCTCAAAAGCTCACCATAAAAATTATACTCAGTTAGCCTGAAAAAGGTATCGCCTGATTTCTTCACTCTTCTATATCAATTTTAGGTCAGCCCAATTAAAGACATTGGCCAGTATGAGACAGAGTGTTGTTTTTGACATGCTTTGGAAGAACTTTAATGTGGGCTGGAATAGAGGAACCATTCAGATATGTATTAAAAACCTTAAACGGGTTGTCCCACTACAACGATTCATCCTGCCCTGTTTTATCGGTTGAATTTTTGAATTCAGTGTTTGCTGGCTTTACTGGGTTCTGCTGGCCGGCAGTAATGAGATGCTGAGGAGACCATGTCTGTAGCTATAGCGACCAGCGCTGGCAGCCTATCAGGGGACATGGAACAGGTCTGTAGCTATAGCGACCTGAGGAACTGATGCAGCCCATACAAGAGGGGATATCTAGGAATGGGTAGGACACTGTTAATGGACACATATTGCAAAGTGACTTGTTTTTGCAAGATCTTTAACATAAAAAGTAATCCTTGTATTGAGACAACCCCTTTAACCAAGTGGTCCTTAAATTCGCAGGTTGAATTGTCTGGACCAGAAGCTTTCTGAGATTTTAAATTCAGAATTGCCTTCCTAGTTCCTCTAACGTTACTGCAGCATCTAACAGCTTCTGGCAGTTGCAGACAAGGAAAGCAAGAAAAGATTATCTAACTATTCCCTAAGATCCCTATCTGCTTCCAGGTCAGTAATGTAAAATGTAAAAATTTTACGAGAATACTGTTAATTTTAGGTTCTAAATCGAGCTATACTCCCATGGTAATCTGAATTAATGTAATTAAGACTGGGGAACGTTAGCCAATCCTGTTAACAGTTTTCCCTTTTTACCTGTATCTAAAGACTTCCTGTACAGAACATGTCAACCTTTATTTTCTCTTCACCCAGACATAATTTTCTTTACAGTCGGCCAGTCAAGTTTATTTTAATAAGTTTGTAAGTATCTGAATTTATTATAGGCTTGCCTTGACTGTATTAACCAATCTTCCCATTTGTTTGCCTCCTCAATATAATGACATATGAAATGAAATTTTCTCTTATTCCGGTCCTTAAATTTAGAGATGTCACGATGTGTCTGAATATTGGATTGATATAACCACCACCCTCTAATCTGGTTCACAAAGTCCTCATTTTGGGTGAAATATGAGTGGAAGTGCCAGATCAAGTCTGAATCCCTAGAGAAAAGTTAGCCAAACAAAAACATAATTGCCAGTGGTCTGAAAGACCCATGTCATCAATAGAGACATTCCCTACAGCTTAGAAAGAAGAAAATAGTCTAGCCTGACTCAAGAGTTGTGGGCGTGGAAAAGTGGGTAAATTCCTTAATTCCAGGTTTGGCAGTCATAGCCAGGAAGTCAGACCTGCTTAGGTCTGACTACAGTTTAGTGGTCAATTCTCCTGTTCTCTGCTGTATTTAAGACAGCATTAAAGGTCACCACCCAGTACTGTGTAGGAGAAAGAACTAGATTAAATCTAATGATTTAAAGAACAGAAGAATAACTTAGAACCCTCGTTCAGACCATATTATTAAAGGTGGTAAGTTTTTCCGTTTCCAATTGGATTTGGACCTTCACCCAACTCCCCTCTCAATATTAAGAGTAAACAATATCTCACATTGGAGATCTTTATTTATGGAGATCAATACTCCAGCTCTGTTGCCTGTGGCAGGTCAACCAAACACTTTACCTACCTACAGTCTTTGCATTGTAAAAAAAAATCCTGTTCCACCAAATGGGTTTCTTGTAATAGAGGTACCTCAGCTTTTATACACTATAACCCCTAAAGGATACATCACTTTTTTTCATCTCTGCCTTCGAAGGAAAATAACTTTTTATTTTTGCATCTACATAGACATATAAAGGCTTGTTTTTTGCGGAACAAGATTTACTTTTTAATGATACCATTAACTGTACCATGTAACATAATTAAGTGCATAATTAAGTGCTCTGCTGAACCATCTGAATGGGACATCACCAATGCAGCTGCTAATTGACTGCAGGGGTCACATGCCATTGGCTGACATCACTACTTGGAAGTGCTTTAAGTGGCAATGTCAGCCAATGGCATATAATCACTACAGCTGCTGATTCCAAGCTACTAGATGCATGTAAAGGAGACTAACACAGGACATTGCTTGGCTAAAGAGCACTTGGCATCACCTCCAAAGACATTACAACAGTAATAGAGAAATAAAACAATAAAGAACATAAAGGAAACAAATTGCAGAAACAAGAAAGGCATTGCCTGAGGGAGAAACGTGAGAGTGGTGTAAAGAGGCTTCATTCCTTTCCTCATTAACCTTGTATGCACAAGGTGAATCAAGCAATGCACTATAATATATTCCAGCTGTGTTTAAATGATCAGATAGCACTTGCATAAAAAAAGATGAAAAAAGGTAGGGGGAAAGAAGAGGGTTGGATAGGAAAAGAAAAGGGAAAGGATTCTAGTCAAGTCAAGCTATTAACTTCATCATACATTAACCAGAAAGACTGTTCCTGGTTCAAGTTTCCATGTGCAAAGCTGGTGCCTTCCTTTGCACTTTAGGTGAAAGGGCCACAGAAGTATTTGGTCAATCTGCAGAAACATCAGGGCTCACCGAAGCTGAAGGGCACCCGATAGTGTAGAAGTGCAGGATACATCAGATTCTGACTTGTCTGTGGTGTAGTTCAGTACAAAGCTGATAAAGGCCCTACCTTGTCTCATAACTTTGACTGGAAAAACATCATAACAATTAGTATTTTGTGGCCTTTTTGCTCTGGACCACAGGTGTCAAACTGCAGCCCTCCAGTTGTTGGGAAACTAAAACTCCCATCATGCATTTATATAATGTATAACAGTGTGCATGATGGGAGTTTTAGTTTCCCAACAGCTGGAGGGCCACAGTTTGACACCTGTGGGCTAGACCACCACAAAAATGCTTAGAAGCGCTCAGTAAGTTTGTTTTGCCCATGAAGTCTAATTATTTCAACTTGACTTGTCTTCATCTTTCTTGGATGTTTTGCTGTGACCATTTGTTGAGGGCTTGTTGGAATGTATCTCTGGCCCCAGGCGAATAACCCTCTCCATCCTTTGGAAGGATTTCGGAGTCCCAGGCCTGTCTGGAGTTCTTGGCCACAATAACTCATGACATTTCTAGGCAAAATAACTTCTGGAATGCCAATAATTCATAGGTTTTTCTAGATCTTATCTTTTTCTAGCTTTTCTTGGAGACATGCATTTTCCTGAAGGATATCCCTTATTTGGGCTTGTAAAGTATCTGAGGAGTTTTCTGAAAATAGTATTTTAGCATCCACCCTGTCTAAAGGAAGGTTATGTTGAGACAAATCTTTTTAAAGTTGAGCCAGCATATTAGAGACAAAGGTGGCCAAAGTGTCTTCTAATTCTGGGGAGATTTATTTGGCCACTTTAATTCCCAGTTTTTTTAAGTCCAAATGGTTCACCTTTAGATTTCGTCTTTTCCATTCGTGGGGGGAGGAGGAGGAGGAATTGTTTCTCGTATAGGAGGTCGAAGTGGGGTTAGTCCTAGGGACAGAGCCCTAAGACAAAGATTTAAAAGTTGTTTTTTTTTTGAGATTTCAGTGTTCCATTTTTTCTAATGTACTGGTCCATCTGCCATACAGTAAAAAAAAAAAAAAAAATATGGATGAGAGAACTTGAGAGAAATGAGTACATAATGGAGACAGGAGATGGGAGATTGTGGAGGTCTACTGATTATGGATTTCAACTTTGTTGGAGGTGTTGTGTTGTAGAGCCCACACCCTGCTAGTGAAGTACAGTATATGTAGATAATTTCAAATACTCATTGTATCATAAAAAATCTTAAGAATTGACTGAAAGACCACTGTTGAAAAGTCAAACAAGAGGAAACATAAATGCGTAAACGAAGGGGAACATGCCTATTATTAGTAGAAGACGATGAAGAAAACATAATCAAGTTTCATACTTCTAGTTGAGTTGGTACTGCTAGCTGCTGTGGTTTTAGCAAGAATATCACTGTTTCTCTGATAGAGTACAGCTGCCAGGTTGCAGTGTGGCGGTAGGAAGTGTGTCACGTGGCGCCATTTGCATATAGGGATCTCTCCACCAGACCTAGACAGAGACTTTAGGTATCACTTTAAATATACCTAAATATATATAAGATTATGATATATTTTCCTGCAGTCCAATCACAATACTTTGAGTGATGCCTAACCATATCGGCTCAGCAGGCAGTGGGGAAGTAACATGGCGCAATGGGAGCTTGGGCAGACTGTGGGGTCTAGTGTAGTTCCCGTCTTGGAATTCGCACCATACAGTTGTATAACAACTGCCATAAGTCACTGGAGATGCACCCACTCTCGGACTCTATGGATGACATGTATGATTTTTGACGGCCAGGCGCCATTTTTTTTGCAAGCATTAGTAGCGTAGAATATGCCTGAATTTATAAACCTGTTCTATTGCGGGTCATAGATTCAGCGCTTTCTAGCTACTAAGCGACACTTCTGGCTCAGGTAAACCGCTTTTAAAGTGGTCTAAGTGTTCCAGCAGTAATGCGCCAGGATTTGCCTTACTAAAGCTATAGATGTGTAGTTTCGTATGGTTGCAGTGCGACACGCCTTCAGCACGCCCCCTGATCTCAGGTGCATTACAAAGTGCCGCAGGTGCTTTGTAATGCACTTGATATTGGAGTGCGCCTGTTTAAAAATAGAGTGAACATGTCACCCTACATGGCAAGCAGGTAATGGTGGTAATTTTCAAGGATTTGCTAAGGTAAATGAGCTAGAAGCTCCAGATCTACTTCAGCATGCATTCGTTCATGATGGCGTCAGAACGAGAAGCCATCAAAATAGATTGTTCTGATAAAAAAATGTACGACAAAAAGACCTCTAAAAAGCTCATGTTCAACACAAACACATTTAAAAAAAAAAAACATGTGAAGCATGAAATAAAGTTGCAGTTAAACTCGGTTTTTAGCCAAAAAAAAGCAATGAAGATTGTGTGTGAACCCTGCCAAATGCTTCCTTCTCAGAGTTTATGGGTATTTTGCAGCAGTATTTGTAAGTCAAAACCAAAAATGGGTCCAAAACAGAGAAGTAGCACAAGCCTTTTCATTATACTTTTTCATTATGTAGGCTCCTCTCCTGGTTTTGGTTTACAAATACTGCAGCAAAATTCACATCAAAAAACACTGTGTGAACCCAGCCTACATTTACACTAAAATTTTCTGCACTGACACTTACTTGACCTCCATACAAAATGACGCCACATTACAATTAAATGGGAATCTGTGCAATAGCTTATGTGCCACAGATTTTTCCATTGTAGAGGTTGGACTCTACTAATCTGCATCTGAATCTAGGACAAAGTCAGTCACACAAATTCTACAGCAGAAATCTGTAAGGAAAATTCAGTCACACGCACAGGCTCTAAGGATGGTGTTACACATGGCTTTTTGAAAAGACACACGCTTTGTGTCTTATTGTTTTTGCCAATGCCAGAAGTAGATTCAAAAAGAAATGAAAAACTGAGGAAAGGATCTATATTTCTCCTTCCTGCTTTTCTTCTGGCTTTGTTTCAGAAAATTGCATCAAAAACTGCAGTAATGTTTTTCTAAACACCACCCTAAGCCTGATTATCCTGCTGGGTGACATGCCTGCAGCCAATTGTAGCTGGGATTTCTATATGTCTTGCACCAACACCTTTCTTCTCCATGGCCACAACTTCCGTCGATTCTTATAAAGTAAACACATGAATGCCATTCCCTTGGTCTGTCAGTCATTGATTACAAACTGCTTCCTTGTAGCTACACAAATGACAGTTTGGGATCAGATGCTTAGGAGCAACTGTCAAATGTTAATGGTTATGTGTCAAATGTTAGTAGGTTAATGGTTTAAATTTATTGTAATCCAGTGGTGAAAACATAAAAAAAAATCCCATATCCGGAGAGTGCTGTGTTTTGTTGGGAAAAAACAAGCCAAGAGGGTTTATATGTAGTCTTCTTAATATTTCACTATAGGCTGAGGGTATTTTCTCGCAACGTAATTTTGAAGTGTAAATTTTGCAGAAATTTAGAGTGTATTTGCATGCTGCAGATAGAAACACTGGTAAATTTACATGAGTGAAATCAGCCTAAAATACGTCTTGCAAATATGCTTGTAAAATGCACATCGCGTCAATGAAAGCTACATAGAACATTGAGACTTATTTGGTGGGCGTATTTCAGCGCAAAATATGCCCCAAAATATCCTACCCTTACAGGGTTTTGGACCTGAAATAGTTGTGCAAAATGCCAACAAAAGAAAACGCAACAAAGAAACAAAAACAGCCTAAGGATATGTTCTTATACTTAGCTATGAGTTCAAATAAATCTCTCATATTTGTGGGTGTGGTATTCTTCAAAAATCTAATCCATTCAGAGTTATACACTACAGCATGTTCAATTTGTTTACACAGATATTTTACAGATTTCACCCACTTAAACTAAATGCAGAAATAACTATGTGAATCCACAGTTGGGATTCATTTACACAGCATTTTGTCCTCGTTTGTAGTTATATCATGAAAAAGGAATGAAGTCAGAAAAAGACCTACGTATAAGCTGCTGCCTAATAAATCCAAAACAAAACAGAAAGGGAAAAATAAAATATAACCTTTCATTAGCCACTAATAAAAAATATATGCCTCAACAACACATCAACACATAAATACACATAAAAAACTTACCCTAATAAACCCTACACAGACTAAATAGCCCTAACCTAATATAAGCGGAAAAATCACCCCAATAAGGGTGTTCCCGTCAGGAACCTATCCCTCCTAGCAATCCCTCATAAATTTATGCCCCAACATATTTCAATCCTCCCCATTAAGTACCAGGATTTCCTCAGGGGACTATTTTCAGGGGCAAAATGAGAGTATGGCTAGTACATAAACACATATAACACTTATCACATAACTCCAAAGATGACACGGAGAGAGAAAAAGGGTTTATGAATTAATTATAAAAACAAACCACTGGCTAGTTTTAGATACCATAGCATAGCCAAATGCATTCGTGCATAATAAATTGTAGTCTCAAAAAATAGTGGTCCACAGTTGCATACATTACCACTAATACCGCACCCAATGCAGTGAGATCCCAAGATGTTCACCAAATAACAGCGATAATCTTACCTATCAAAGCTCACAAGATATTGCATGACTGTAAATAATAACAGTCACTGCTTTAATCCAAATGTCAATATGATAGGAATCAGAAAGCCATACCTCCATAAATATTTCCCAAGAAGGCATCAACTTAATGTAAATCTCATCTCTCCAGAGATCTCACGGCACCGACTACAGAGGACAGGCAGACAGTGCTGCCGCTGCATGATGTGTTGTTGAGGCATATATTTTTTATTGGTAGCTAATTAAAGGTTCTATTTTATTTTTCCCTATCTGTTTTGTTATATCATGAAAAAGGCACCCCAACATGTATGTATGAATGTATGTATGTAGCAGGCCTACACAGAAGAATAGAGCAAAGGTCTCTTATGGCTACTATATTTTCCAGTAGCATACGCTATAAGTACAATACAAGACACCAAAGTATGTTCTTCCCAAAGGAAAACACATTTGCTCTTTTCTTTTCACTGTGGCTCTACTGCAGTATCCATTGTGGTATCATAATGGTGCTTTTTGATGCATATTTGTATAACAAAACCAGAAATGGAGCCTAAACAGTGAAAAAGTATAATGAAAGGCTTGTACTTGTTCTTTGCTTTGGACCCATTTCTGATTTTGGCTCACAAATACTGTTGCAAAACATGTGTCTCTCTCCATTCCTTTTTTGGGCTGAAAGCACCCTGAACTGTTATTTTGTTTTAGGCTTCATGTGTTTTTTATACAGTTTTTTTGATGAAGACTTTTAAATCTGCATTTAGAACCAGATGCAGTTCTACACTGTGGATATTATCGGGATGTCTGGCAGGACAACCTCAAAGTACAAAGCACACATACATACATAAGGAAGTTGTAAATGCACAAAGTGTATTCATCTTCTCAAAGCTGTGTCTGTCCTTCTTCATCAATGTGTCATGTGCCCCGATCTTGGAGAACTTTTACAGGAACCCTCCATGGTCTGTGTCTGCCACTGCATAGGATGGTGCTCTGTTCCATTTTGTTCAAAGTTTGTATAACTTAACAGGAGGTGTAGGGAAGTAGGTAGCTCTGTACTTCTTGAAACTACAATAAATCCACAGAACTTCAACTTTGTGCATGTCAGACACTATCTGGATCTGTCAAGACTCAGAGCCTTAGCTATGGTACAGTAGTAAATTTAAGCAATTACAGTGCTATTGAAGTTCTTAATCACATCTGCCTTCATAGCACAATTTCTACAGTAAAAAGGCATGTAGTGCTGAATTGTGTAGAGACATCTAAAAATAAGATTACAGGCAGACCCCAGGTTATGACTAGTGTTGAGCGATTATTATCGACAAAGCTGAAATCGTCATGGTTTTTATGTTGATCAGATTTTTTCGATCACACGATAATTTAGGTTAAAATCTGCGCATAATCTATTAATATCGCGCGATTTTCAGCGCTTCCTGTCATTTTGGCGGCCAGCAAATCAGCTTACAGAATAGAGCAAGGTGAGCTGGGTGTGCGACGTCATGACTGGGATGTGTATGGTTGTGATTGGCTGGAAAAATCACATGACCTCATTTTACATACAACAGCCTTCCTGTTCAGCCTCAGTGTGTGTCCGTGTATCATAAGAGCAGAACGTGTGCTCAGTCTCTCTCAAAACAGCTCAGCGAAACTGTTCTATTTGTTCACACAGAAAACTATGCTTTTAGCTGTGAACATTAGAACTTATGTAGATTAGAGATTTGTAGTTTTTAGTTACTTAGGCTGACAATTTTAAAGGAGCATCTAGCGCTGTACAGCCGTGGGAGGTGGGGGTGGGGGAGGGGGGCTGCGGGCGAACACAGACAGACAGGCTGGCAGGCAGGCTTTTGAAAGGAGAATGGATATTGTGCAGCCCAGACTGTGATTTGACCCTGCATTGCAATGGGTTTTGATTAACAGTTCTTGGCCAGTTTTTGGTGAAATATTACTTGTATGTTGTGCAGCCTGTACTTATATTAGGATACAGATCTTTTCTAGTAACTGCAGGTGTATTTGATAGGTGCAAAACTCAACTTTTATTATCTGTATACATTTCAAATAGGTTTTTTTTTTTTTTGGTGCGGCCCATTTTTGTTCATAGAGCCACCTTGCACTTAAATTTGAATACAGCAATTTTGTAGTCACCGCAGGTGTATTTATAAGTTCAAAAACCGCCTTTTATTATCCGTACACAATTTAATAACGTGTTTTTCACATTGGCGCAGTCCAGCTTTGTTCATAGAGCCACCTTGCACTTAAATTTGAATACAGCAATTTTGTAGTCACCGCAGGTGTTTTGATAGGTGCAAAAACCATGTTTTATTATCCGTACACAATTTAATTACGTGTTTTTCACTTTGACACAGTCCAGCTTTGTTCATAGAGCCATCTTGCACTTAAATTTGAATACAGCAATTTTGTAGTCACTGCAGGTGAATTGATAGGTGCAAAAACCCCCGTTTGTTATCCGAATAGTTATTAAATAGCTGTATTGCACGTGGTGCAGCCCTAGTTTTTTCATATATCCACGTTGTACTACAATTCTGACAGAAATATTTTCTAGCAACTGTTCTCGTTTGTCATTGCTGCAACAAACACAATTTCTCATCCGTGTAACTTTTGAATAGTTTTATTGGGCTCGTTGAATCTCAGTTTGGAACAGATAGCGCACTTGTATGATATTTTGTTGAAAACTATCAATTCCTAGTCCTACTGGGCAGTTGTAAATCCCTGGGACTGAAGGAAGAACACTGTTGATTTTGTCTTACGGTTCTTCCACCAGACCGCATTTCACAGGTATTCGCAAGAAACATTTCAGTTTCTAATCCTAGTTGGCTGTAGGAAATTAGAGGATTTAAGAATTGCTGTGATTTGCCATCTTTTAATAAGAGACTTTCCAAAACTCTTCCATACCTTCTCAAATTTTTATCTTTCGAACATGGAGCGAAATGCAGGTGGTAAGCGAGCAAAGAGGGGGTAGGACATGGAGATAGAGGTACGAGAGAAGGTGCTCCTTCCAGTACTGGTGACAACACGCAAGCCAGCGGATCGTCGGTTGCAGGACCGTCAGGCCTGTCATCGCTGGTCAGGGCCCTGTGAATCTCAGTAATGAACAGCGTCGCCAATCTGTTCTTCAGTGGTTAATGCAACCTGCATCCAGCAGTCTTACCTCCTCGTCCTACCAGTCACGGCCACAAATGTCGTCATCAGCATCATCAGCATCCTTCCAACATGAAGCGAAGGCAGCCCAAATGTCAACTCGTGTACCCACCACTGTGGATAATCCATTTTCTGAAGACCTCTTTGATGACAAAATGTGGTTGGGGTCAGAAGCCATTTCCAAAGATCAAGAGGCCAAAGAGGATGATTTTGTCTGCTCTGACACCCAGTTACTGATACCATCAGAGGAGGAGAAGGAAGCCAGTCAATCGGCAAAAATCCCAGGCGATCGGCAACGCCTTGGAGTGCCTCTTGCTTGTAGCCCCCAGCTCCTGGATGCAGAATGTCAGGACGACCAAGTCCTCCAATATTAGTGCAAATGGTATATGTACAACAGTATGTTTCCGTAATAAAACATATCAATTTTTATTCAAATCTTACATAAAAATTTGAATGTCCAGTGTAAACAGATTCCACACTTCACTTTCTATATATTGTATTATCATTTATCATTCACCTGGTGGTTCATTGAAGTATCTCCTTTACTTTGCGTAGTTGCCTGGGAGATTCCGTCCGGAGTGGACTTGTTGCATCCAGCGTCTGTGCTGTGTGAGCCTTCCTCAACACCTCACCTCACCTTTGAATAAAATTTATATGTTTTATTACGGAAGCATACCGTTGTATATATACCATTTGCACTAATATTGGAGGCATATTGAATAGCAGGTGGGGACCTGCGGAAGGTATAAATGTGTTATTAATAAAGGGGATTTTCATGATATTAAATTTAAGGAGACCCCCCAAACCCCCCCCCCCTTCCCCCCCCCCCCCCCCCCCCCCCCCCCCCCCCCCCCCCCCCCCCCCCCCCCCCCCCCCCCCCCCCCCCACCCCCCCCCCCCCCCCCCCCCCCCCCAAAAACCCCCCCCCCCCCCCCCCCCCCAACCCACCCCCGCGCCCGCCCCCCCCCCCCCCCCCCCCCCACCCCGCACCACCACCCCCCCCCCCCCCCCCCCCCCCCCCCCCCCACCCCCCCACCCCCCCGCCCCCCCAACACCCCCCCCCCCCCCTTTTCCCCCCCCCCGCACCAAAAACCCCCCCCCCCCCCCCCCACCCCCCCCCCCGGCCCCCCCCCGCCCCCGCCCCCCCCCCCCCCCCCCCCCCCGCCCTCGCCCCCCCCCCCCCAGCCCCGCCCCCCCAGCGGGTCCCCCCCCCCCCCCCCGCCCCCCCCCCCCCCCAAAAAAAAATTTCCCCCCCCCCCCCCCCCCCCCCCCCCCCCCCCCGGCCCCCCCCCCCCCCCCCCCCCCCCCCCCCCCCCCACCCCCCCCCCCCCCCCCCCCCCCCCCCCCCCCCCCCCCCCCCCCCCCCCCCCCCCTTTTCCCCCCCCCCCCCCCCCCCACCCCCCCCCCCCCCCCCCCCCCCCCCCCCCCCAAACCCCCCCCCCCCCCCTCCCCCCCCCCCCCCCCCCCCCCCCCTTTTAAAATTTTGGGGGGAAAGAAAATTTTTTTTAAAAACCCCTTTTTTTTTTAACCCCAAAAATTGGTTTTTAGTTTTTTGGGGGTTTTTAAAAGGGGGGGGGGGGTGGTTTTTTGGGGGGGGTTTTTGGGGTTGTGGGGGGGGGGGGGGGGGGGGTTTTTTTTGCCCCCCCGGGGGAAAAGGGGCCCCCTTTCCCCCCCCAAAAAAGGTTCCCCCCCCCCTTTTTAACCCCTTTTTTTTTTCCCCCCCCCCCAAAAGCATCAGTAGAGGGAAGAACGTAGGGATTAACCACCACCAACATGTTAGTCACATGCAGCGAATGCATTTGGTTTTAAATGGAGGGAACACTTGGCCCCAAAAAAAGGGCCCCACTGATGCCGGGCTTCCAACTACTGTCACAACCCCTGTCTCCGCCCCCTCCTCTCCGCCCCACAAGCGTTCCCCAACTGCCCATGTCTCTCAGGGGTCATGAAACAGGGGTCAGCCCCGCTTCACCTCCACCGAAACCCGATTTCCACCAGCACCCCCAGAGGGCCCATCCTTTCCTTTGGGGGTTTCCCCGTAATGGGATTGCCCCTTTTTTCAGAAATGTGCCGCTGACGGGGGAGTGCTTTTGTACATGTAAAAATATATTTATAAAAATATATATATATAATTTTTTTAATATATATTGTATATTTTATATATATTAAAAAAAATTATATTTATTTATATTTTTGTTAAAGTTTGGGGGCCCCCGCCCTGGGCCCGTGGGAACCCCCGGTTTGAAAATGTTTTTTAAAAGAAGGGTTTTTTTTTGCAGAACCATTGTTTTATTTGGTATAAAAATTTTTATTTTTTAAAATTTTAGGGAGGAAAAGGGGGGCCCCATTTTGATTTTCTGCACCCGCCCACTCTTTACAGGCTGTCATAAGAAGTGCAGGTTGCAGGTTGTTTTTTTTTTTTTTTTTTTCTCCCTGGGTAAAGGAGGTGGTTTGCCCAGTAGAGGCCTGAATGGGGCTCAATTGAAGGTAAAATAGTGAGGACTCCCCTATTTGAGATCACGTTGAAAGTCGTGAGAGTTTAAATATTTTTTGATCAAAATATGTAAATCGAAATCTCAAAGTTTTTTCATGTATGAAGACACAAAAATGCTTCTTTAGGGATTTCCAAGTAATGTATTCCCCTTTTTTTTTGACACAGATCAGACGGGGGACCCTTTCTCTCCGTCAAAATTAAAAGGGCCCGACATTTCAAAATTTTAATGGGTCTTCTTAGGCGTGGTTGGGCCCGGGGCTAGTGCAAGGGCGGCGCACAGTCTCGGGTGCATCATTGAGGCAATCGGCTGTGTGAAGCGTGCCGGAGGAAGCGGAGGGGGAGGAGGATTCCGACACCGACATTCCCGACGTCCCTGCCTTGGAAAGGGGTTTTGGGGGGAATTTGAGGCGGAGAGAGAAGATCAGTTTGCTAGTGCCCCTCACCCAGGGGCTTGGAAATCAAGGCCCATCTCTACATGAGTGCTTGGATGCTCCTTTCCTCCAACATATCCTCGTTTTAAGGCCTCAAAAGGGAAAACATTTATGGGGGGTCACCCTCCTGGATCCCCGGACAAAACAAAACTCACATTTTCCCTTCCCACCCACCCAAATAGAGATAAATGCAGGAAATGGAGACCTTGCTGATTGATCAACGGAGACACTGTTTCGTCTTTCACTTTTCTTCAAAGTCACAGGGAACAAGTCAGGACGTGACGCAGTAAGTGCCAAGTAACCATAGCACCAGAAAGGGGCAAACCTAATGGGTCCTCTGGCAAACTTTTTTTACCCCTCACCAACGCATGTAATCCCGGGCCACTAAACACACAGAGACCAGCTTAAGATCATGGGCACGACTATTTCGTCTCAACACCGTTTTTTGGGATTTTTTCCGGACCAATGACTTCTGGGTATCCAAAATGGATGAAGGGCCCACTCCTCCCCACCCATGGGGTTTTTTCCCTTTCCCAGCAGCACTCTATCTGAGGGGACCTTCACACAGTGAAGGGTCATTACAACAAACGCACCGGCTTCCCCCACAGATAAGTGGATCTTTGCTTTTCAAGATGAATCAGGAATGGATCTCTGATGTGTGTGGCCCAATTTGCCGAGTCACCCATTAGTTCCGGTTACTTCACTTCCTCTTCAAGCAGAAAGGGGTCCTCTTAAAACTTTTTTTTTTTAAAAATGACATTTCTTACGAAATTTTTATTCTCAGTTCCCAAAATTCATTTTCTGGTTTTGCTGTGAGGGAGACTGTAAAAGACACCAAGGTTTTCCAGAAAAAAAGTTTTCCCCTTTTACAAAACTTATCTTTAAATTTTCGCTTTTGTCAAGGGTTTTGGGGTCTGGTGCTTTGAGATACGCTATAATCATGGCCCTTTGGGGAAAAGAAATGTGGTTTCTAAGGGGCATTTCTCCACCCAAAATTTTTTAAACAGGCTGAGAAGTCATTTTTTATAATTTTTTTGGGTATGCTGCTTAAAATGCAGCAATACTACAGGTCCTACTAAAAAAATGTTGTTTTTTTAAAAAGCTTTGTTCTTCACAATTGTCAAAAGTGGCTCAAGGGTGATGGTGCGTCAAAAAACAGGGTAGGTAGGGGAAATGTTTAATGGGCACATATTTCAAAATGACTTGTTTTTTTCAAAATCAAAATACTACAATTCCCCGTAGTGAACAACCCCTTTAATACAATTAAAAAAAAAAGAAACAAAAAGACATGGTTGAATTTCCCTCCTATTTTAAAAAATTGTTTTTTCTAGAATTAAACTACTAAAAAACTGCATGTACAAAATAGCTGAAACAAAATTCCTCTGAATTGACAAGGGGGGTACAGGGAAAACTTTGGGAAAAGATGTAGGTTACCCAGGAAGGTTTTTAATTTAAGTCCCGTTCAACAAAAATGGTGGTTGAAAGATCCTTTTTCCGGCACCCCCCTTTTTTAATTTTTTGGGTCAGACAGTTTAAGGTCAACTGGGTCTACAGGGAAGTCAATGTCCAGTTCAACTAAAATGGGGGTTCAAAGACTCCTTTTTTCTGGGACTTTTTAATTGGGGGTCAACAGGTTTAATGGTCAAACTGCGGTAGGACAGGCATAGTCAAAGTCCAGTTCAAATAAAAAGGTGGTTCAAAAATCCTTTTTCCGGGATTTTTAATCTTGGGTTAGAAGGGTTTTTGGGGGCATGCTGCGCCCAACAGGGATGTCAATGTCCCAAACTAAAAAGTGTTCAAAGACTCCTTTTTCTGCGCTTTTTAATCTGTGGGGCATGCAGGTTTTGGGGGTCATGCGTGGCCCAGGGCAGGGATATCATGTCCCGTTCAACTAAAATGGTGGTTGAAAGACCCTTTTTTTGCACTTTTTAAATCTGTGGGGCAGACAATTTAATAGTCATACAGGGGTACAGAAAGGTATGTCAATGGCCCGTTCAACTAAAAAAGGTGGTTAAAAACTCCCCTTTTTTCCCGGGATTTTTAAAAATTGGGGGTCACAAAATTTGGGGCCATGCTTTGGGCCCGGACAGGGAAAAGTCTAGTCCATGAAACTAAAATGGGGGTTCAAAGCCCTTTTTTTCCGGGACTTTTAATTGTGGGGTTAGACAGGTTTTTGGGTCTGTGGGCCAGGACAGGTATGTCAATGTCCAGTTCAACAAAATGGGGTTAAAACTCCTTTTTTCTGCACTTTTTTTAAACTGTGGGTATGCAGGTTTTGGGGGATGTGTGGCCCAGGCAGGATTTTGTCAGTCCCCGTGAAATAAAATGGGGGTTCAAAGACCCCTTTTTTCCGGCTCTTTTTTATCTGTGGGTCAGACAGGTTTTTTGGTCTTTCTGCGGTACAGGCAGTATAGTCCCAAAGTCCCTTTTAACTAAAAAAGGTGGTTAAAGACTCCCTTTTTCCCCATTTTTAAATCTGGGGGGCCAGCAGGTTTTAAGGGTCTGCGGGCCGGACAGATATAGTCAATGCAGTTTTAAAATAAAATGTTGGTTAAAAGACTCCTTTTTCCCGGGACTTTTTAATCTGGGGTCATGCAGGTTTGGGGGTCAGCTGATTCCAGGACAGGAATTAATGTCCATTTCAAGTAAAAAAGTGGGTTTAAATAATCGCCTTCTGCAAATTTTTTTTTTTTTCTATTTAAACTTTTTTTGGTTTTCTTTGAGATATACATGGGAAAAAAAAACCCCCCCCCAAAAAAAATTGACTTTTTTACAGAAGAAAAGTGTCGAGGTAATATGCTGATAAAAATTTTTCCCAAAAATCGGGTAAACGAAGCAACAGGTGTGAAATAGCGAGATAATCAATACCTGCAATGGGCAAAATGGTACAAGCATAAGTAAATAGTAAATAGTAAACCTCCTAAACCTTTTAAATGTCGACTGGGACTTGGGGGGCAAAATTTTAAGGGGGAGAAAACAATTTCCCAATCCCTTTGGGCCCTGAGTTTCAAAGCCGTTTATTCCCAATAATGGGGCGATTGGGCCAGAAAGTTTTGTGCATAATGGTGTCCAAAATTTTTTCCTTACAAAACTATAGTAATAAGAAAAGAACCATAAAAAAATAAAAAACCCCCAAAGGGCAAAAAACAATACAAACACACAACAGGGGAAGCCCAAAACCCCGGGAAACCCGGTAGAGCCCCCACGGGGGCCGTGAAACCCCGCGGGCCCCGGGGAATTTTTCCCCAGTTTGGGAGAGCCCCAAATTGCTGCTTTAAGTTTAAATTCCGTCGAAAAGGGCTCCCCCCCAGGGGGGGAGAGTCTGAGCATCCACCCGGGGTTAAAATCGTTTTAAAAGGGGTAACCCTGCGGGGAGTTTTTGGTATGTCTCCCGCCCCGCTTTTCCTCTAAGAGTGGGGAAATTTTTAAAAAGGGTTCCGAATAAGAAGGTTTTAAAAAGGTTTTAAAAAAATTAGGGTCCTCTGAAATTTTTTTGGGACCGAGTCGCCATTATCATTTTTGAGGGAGGGAGGGGAATATTGGAAGCTTTTTTGCCCCCAAAAATCCCCTTTCCCAAAAAGCCCTTTCCCGGGTTTTTATCACCCCCAGACATAAAAAGGGGGCTGGAAAATTTTGGGGTATCTTTTTGTGTTTTTGGGTTTCTAAAAAACCTGAGCCCCTTTCGTGACGTGTTTTCCCCTTCAACTCTTGAAAATCCGTTTCCGGGCCCAGAAAAAACCTTTGGAGTCTTTTTCTGGGCCAGTGTAGTCGCTCAGGAGAGACTGAAATTTTTTGTGAGCCCCTTCCCCCCCTTCCCCCCAGCCCTTGCCCCATGTTTGATAAAGTCCCTCTCAGGACGACTTAAGTGCCTTCCCATTTAAAATCTGGGGGACGGGGGGTCAGACGATGTGTGGGGCCCAAAAGGCCCTTCCAATTTTTTTTTTTAATTTCGACAGAAAACAGGGGCCCCAACCCAAAAGCTGTTCGCATTTTCCAAGAGAAGACCGGACAAGCGGGGGTGGGGAAGGGAAAAATCGCAGTGGAGGGGGGCATGGTCTGAATGTTTTAGGAAACCCAATGGACCCTTTGGGTTGACTAAGCCAATTTAAAAAGCTGGGGCTTTATGTAATAAATTAGGGGCTGTTTTGAGCCGTGGGGGGGGGTGAGAAAAAGGAATAGTCAGGGCTCTCTCAGATGGAGAATTTTAAAAAAAATCCATGAGTTTGCATGTCAGGGAAAATGATTTTTTAAGTCTAAAACCCCCTGGCCCAAGCGGGAATGCCCTGATGAGGGGAAACGGGAGGGGTTCTAGTGTCAAGTTGGGGTCGCCACAGAAAAACAATATGTCCAGGGGCAAAATTTTGCAAGGGCGTCAAAGAATTTGGAGGGGAAAAGGACAGTTGGCCAAAGTTGGGGCTAGACATTTACGATAGTTTTTCATGGGGCCCTTGAATCACCCAGTTTGAGAAAAAGGAATCGGGCCCTCCTCATCTGCCAAAACATCTGGGGCCCCGAACGGAAAATGGATCTAGGGGACAAAGATGGCCACCCCTTTTGTTTTGGGATCAGAGTTATGCTGGGGGTACCAACAGGGAAGAATTTATTTCGGAAAACCCGGAGGTGTGTTTTCAAAAGGTATTTTCCCTGAAAGGGCAAACAATGTGTGATTGCGCTTGTGGGGGTGGTATGGGCATTTGAGATCTCTTTTCCGGGACGTTAAATCCCTTTTACATTGAGGGGGGAAAATGCTAATCTAGCCCATGAAAAATTTATGGGGAGAGAGGATCTCAGGGAGATTAAGGGGGAAACCCCGGAACCCCGGCACAAAACCCCCTCGGACTGGACTCCTAGGAAATTGAAACAAAGGGGTTTTAAAACCCTTTTTGGGACAAAAATAAACGCCTGAAAAAAAGTAAAATCTAAATTTTTAACCCCTGAAACAGAAAGTACTGGCAGACAAATTTGGCTGCAAAGGGCCCTAGCGGGGGGAGCTAACGGTTTAAAATTGGTTGGGGGCAGCACCAAGATAGATTGTAGGAACCAAATGGGAAACCCCAAAAAAATAACTGTTTTATTTAAAAAACAATGTCCCAAAAAAAGAAACAGAGATGTCACAAAGGGCCAAAATTGGATGAAAAAGCGGGTGGGGAAGTGGGTGGTCTCAACATCTTTTAGGACAACCAAGTCGCCAGTGATCGCCGTAGGGGAAAAGGGATTGTTAGATTCACAAACACCACAAGTACAATTACGGTCCCATATAATAACAAAAACGCGGTTGGGGCCCCAAAAGGCTTGGGGGAATTTTGGGTGGGGGAAGGGTTTAAAAGAAGGGGGAGAGGAGGGTAGGAAATTTTAAATTAAGGGAGGCATAGGATGGGGGAGGGGCGGGGGAGGGTGGGGAAATTAGTTTTTGGAAGGGATTTTGAGATATAGGGGGCTTTTAAATTCCCCCCGTCAGGCCACACCAGTCTAGTGGACGCAGCGTTGTCCCGCCGGGGGGGAAACCCAAACAAAGGGATGGTAAAATCCTGTCAACCCGGGGAAAGGGTAAAACCTTTTTAAAACTTTTCCACAAGACTTGGGCTGCTGGTCAGTGGTTTTAGGGTGGGTTCTTGAGCGGTGCGTGTCCCGGGCTCCTGCTTTCGGTGTCGGGGCCCCCCTTTGTCTCGGGTTGGCGGGGGGTTTGGGCCCCTTCGGGGTGCTTGGGGGTTTTGGGGCCCGGAAAAAAGAAAGGGGTTTTCTGCCCCCCATCACTGTTCCCGCCCAATCCCGGAAGAGTTTTCCCTTGGAAAAGGGTTTAGAGCTTAAACGGAATGCTGGGGGGTTTAGCTGGAGAAACGGAAAAAGGAGTTTTTCGTTAAAGATGGGACTTGCAGGGGCAAATGGGGGAACCCCCCGTGAAATGAAAGTTTCTTGCTTGTAGGCGGCTCAACAATGGCTTAACAGCAGCACGCATGCGGGGGGGTTCTTTCTAGAGAGGTCTGGGAAAAGGTTGATTCCCCGCCCTTCATATTTTTCCTTGGCATGAGCCTGGCCTTTCTCTTTAAACTATCTTTTAAAAAATAAAGGGGATTTGGGCACGACAAAAAAGATGTTCTGGGGTTTTTTTTGGGGTTTCCCGGGGTTTTTCGGGCGAAGCGCACGGTGGGGCCCGATTCCCAGCACAATTTCTGTACCTTCGGGGCCCCCCCAGAATATAGTTAAAAAACTTTGTTAAGGTTTGGGTTTTTATGTCCGCTTTTTTTTAAATTTACTTTGGCAGGCCTCTTATCTGGATGGGTTTTTGGCGGCCTGTTTTCATTTTTCCCGAAACGTCCATCCGTGAGGCTAATTTGGGGTTCGGTTATTCTGTTTTAAAGATGGAGGATTGCAAGGGGGGAAAAATCACACACTGAGTTTGGGTTGTTTTTTTTTTCCCCCAAAAGGTTGGGGTTTTTTCTTGGGAAGGGGTCACAATGTCCGCTTGGAAGGTTTCAAATCTTGGCGCCAGTTTTTCTGCATGTCCCTGGCCAGTTTTTTCATATCAAGTTTCGATGGGAGTAGGGCTAGAAGCGCTCGCAAGGTCCGGGGGGCCCCCAAGGGGGTTTAATGCCGCCCCTGGAGGAGGGGGATCAATTGAGAAAGGTCAACAGGCCCTCTTGATGTTTAAACAGGAAACAAGTTTCGGTTGTGGGCTAAACTGGGGTTTCGTTTGGGCCCCCCCCATGGGGGAAAACGGGGGGCGGATTTCCACGGCGAGCTGCTCTGCCCTGCCCGCCCCATTTTCGGCTGCTCACTGTAGGGGGGCCCTTTGAAGGATTGCAGTGGTAGCAGAGGTCTGCGGCTTTCCGGTTGCTTGTGCAAAACCCAACGGAGGCATCCACGTCTTTCCAAAAGGGGGGTTTTTTGGGGGTCCTTTTGAGGAAGCGGAAGGGACCCTGTTTGAGGGGAAAATTTCCTTTCAACCCGGGGGCCAACTCCTTTGCCCGGGCTGTTGTTTTAAAGGGCCCTTTGGGTGCGGCAGGGGCCCAAAATGGGGTTTAGCCCTTTTGTGTCTGGTAGCTTGTTTGGGTAGGCACGGTGTTTCAAGGGCCCAGAATCAAAGGTTTGGGTGCTGTGGGTCTTTAATTGTTTCCCCTTTCTCTTTCCCCTAAAATCTCTTGGGTCCCCAAATTTGAAAGGGGGGGTTTGGGGTGAAAAGAAAGGGGGCCCTGCCACAGCAGGGGGGCTCAGAGGGGGAAAGGGGGGCCAAAAAGCCATTTTGGGAGGGGGTCAGGCCCCCGGTCCCCCGGGGTCTCAAATTTCCGTGTATTGGTGGGGGGGAGTCAAATTTGGGTTATATATTTCCCCATGGGAGGGGTGGTATAAATGGAAACCCGGGGGAAGGGTTAGCCGGGGGTCCACGGTGAGGTTTCCGTTTTTGGGGGGACAGCCCAAAACCCCTTTAAGATGCCCTTTTCCCGGGGTCTGTGCCGTCCTTGACCCGCCGCACCGTTCTTCGTCAGGCAAGCTCCGCAGGTTCAGAGACGCCGGGAGGACCGGTGACGGCTTGGTCTCGCGCTGTGATCCGGCTCTCTGTGTGTTGGTCGGAGCTGGCGGAAGCGTTTCTGCGCCTCCGGTGCCTGCGGTCTTCCCGCCAGATCCTCCGTGGGTTGGGGAAGGTGACGCCGGCGAGGTCCCCGTGGTTGGGTTAAGGGGGTCCACTGAGGGGTCCGGTAGCGGGACTGTTGGTGTCGGCGAAGCACCGTGCTGCGGACTGTCTTTCTGCGCCCTGACCTGAGTCAGAGATGGTATCTTCCTGGTCACAGCTCTTGCTTTCTTCTCGCCGGGTTTCCCGTGGGAGAAAGAAGATAGCACCGGCAGGGCTTCAGTGCGTGTGGATGGCGGGTCCTCTGGGAGGTCCGACAGGGGTGAGAAGAAGTTGGACATGGCAATGCCTCTTGCCAAGGAGGTCTTGGGTACTTTGGGGGTCTTCTTGAATCTTCTGCCCACCATAATCAGGGTTATTTCTGAAGTATATTGCTGTCCCTGGACAGAGCTCTGTAACTTCGCTGCGGCTCTCTTACATGGCTAGCCATGCCCCCCCCCCCCTTCTGGCACTTTTTAATTTGTGGGTCATGCAGGTTTAAGGGTCATGCTGTGGTACAAGACAGGGATAGTGAATGGTCTGTGATTTTCTTTCTGTGGCTTTTACAACCTAAGTGTGTTGCCTAAGATGTAGCACGTATCCATTTGATGGTTGTGGATGTTAATTCCAGCTTCTCCAGCCCTGTTTGGGTGTAAGAATGAAGGTGTTGTTCCTCTCCCATAGACTTTAATGGTCATCGGCGATAATCTATTATCGACTATCGGAAATCGTCTTGATAATTGCCGATATCGACTATCGACACGATGAAGATAGTCAACGTAAATCGCTCATCACTAGTTATGACACATCTGTAGATGTGTTCTTAAGTTGAATATATATGTAAGTCAGAACAGATATATCAGGCAGCGACATCAAGCATTAGCATGTGACTGCTGCAGCAGTAACCAACATGGATAGAGATTTGTATATGTGTGGTGTGGCTTGCTGGCTCTTGCAATTCCTTACTAACAGCTGTGTACACCACACATATTAAACACATGTACTAATATGCACCCATACAATAAGTACATGTGTTTATTACACTTTGTTTGCTACTCATCACCTTGGTGCTTTTTGTATCCTGTTTTTATTGCCTGTTCAATTCATCCTGCTACTTTGAATAAAGTTTCAAGCTTTTACAGGAAAGCTGGATTCTTTGACTCTCAAATGACTAGCTTGGGTGTGTTCCAGTTCACACACTATCCATGCATGCCTGGATTAGTTGCAGGTGAGCTGGATCTCTTTTTAATCTTGTCTAATCAGTTTGTTGAACTTTCCGTGCTTCTACTTTTTACTATTTGGATGTTAATATGGACCCTTCTAGAGCACTTTCTTAGCAGTGCAAACTTAAACTTCACTAAAGATTTCTATGCAAGAAAGGACCGTATGTCAAAAATATTTGATAGCAACGCACAGGACACTCAGAACACTACTGATGTCAAGATACATTTGTCAAATATGAAGAAACTATTAAGTGAAACAAAAACCTGGTGGGATTTGTCTTCTCTGTAAGTATGTGGATAAAAGTATGATCCTAAGAGGCCTGCGGATTTCTAAACTCCCTACGTTCATCGATAATAATACGTTCCTCAAAGAATACCCATACAGTGAATACTCAGTGAATGCTCCTTGCAGCTGATGAAATTGATCATTATATAGGAGGAACATATGTTGGAGGAAATACGTAAACAGATTAAAAAACTGCAGAGTATTATGTCCAGCATTACAACTGTTCCTACTTTATCTACTCTGGATAAGCTGTCAATGAAAATTGAGAAAAATAGACAACAGCATCTCCAATCTTAAATAAACTAAGTTTTTGTGGAATCTCCAGGACTATAAAATTGATTGTTTACAGATGACAAAAATCTTCTGTTAATTTACACACACCTAGATCCATTCTAAAGAAATCCAAATACTGTCAGTTTTTAAAAAACTTTTTGTGGTAACTTCAGTTCCTTGGAATCAAATCTTCAAACACAGCATCAGAGCCCTATGATGTGCCCATATACAGTATGTTAACACTCAGCAAGTGAATCAGTTGCCTGGTCAATCATATGACTTACAGGATAAACAGTAAAAAAAAACGCAGGGTGGGGCTCAAACACCATGTCAAATCGGTACTCATGATAAATGACTTAAAAACAATAAACAACGTGTTAGCATTCAATTTATCTGCTAAGACATTTTCTGCTGACCATCTGTCTGTTATCCTTTTCGCCTTCTTGTTATTTTGATTTATGTAAAACTATTACATAGTTACATAGTTTGTCAGGCCGAAAAAAGACATACGTCCATCCAGTTCCGCCCATTTATAAAAGTGTTTCTAAAGTGTTAAATTGTTGATCCAGAGGAAGGCAAAAACCCCCATGAGGTAGAAGCCAATTGACATAATGTTAGGGAAAAAAATTCTTTCCTGAATCCAATCTGGCAATCGGAATAAATCCCTGGATCAACGACCCTTCTCCAGAATCCTAGTCACGATAACTTGTTATATTACATCTAGAAATGTATCCAGACCCTTCTCCAGAATCCTAGACACTATAACTTGTTATGTTATCACTCTCCAGAAATGCATCCAAGCCCTTCTTGAACTCTGTTAGTGAATTCACCATGACAATTTCCTCTGGCAGAGAGTTCCACAGTCTCACCGCTCTAACAGTAAAGAATCCCTATGTTTATGTAGATACTTTCTTTCCTCAAGACGTAGAGGATGCCCCCTTGTTCTAGATACAGTTCTGGGTATAGATAAATCTTTAGCGAGATCTCTATATTGGCCCTTAATATATTTAAACATATTTATTATGTCCCCCCGAAGCCATCTTTTCTCTAAATAACCCTAACCTTGCTAATCTTTCTGGATATTGCAGTCCACCCAGGCCTTTAATTATTTTTGTTGCCCGCCTTTGTACCTGTTCAAGCTCTACAATGTCTTTCCTGTGCACTGGTGCCCAAAACTGTACACAATATTCCATGTGTGGTCTAACCAGTGACTTGTATAGTGGGAGAATAATGTTCCCATCATGTGCATCTATGCCCCTTTTAATACACCCCATGATCCTATTAGCCTTGGCAGCTGCTGCCTGACACTGGCTGCTACAGTTAAGTTTACTGTCCACTAGTATTCCCAAGTCCTTCTCCATGTCACTTTTACCCAGTGTTTTTCCATTTAAACATGTAATCATTTAATGTATTTTTCCTCCCCATGTGCATAACCTTGCATTTATCAGTGTTAAACCTCATCTGCCACTTCTCTGCCCAGGCCTCCAACCTTACCGGCCTATAGTTTCCAGGATCACTTTTTGACCCCTTTTTGAATATTGGCACCACATTTGCTATGCACCAATCTTTTGGGACATACCCCGTTATTATACAGTCCATAAATATTAAAAATAGGGGCCTATCTAACACATTACTTAACTCCCTTAGGACACGTGGGTGTATTTTGGATGTAAATCTGTTCTCTGAATCTTGCTGACAATACTGTTAATATGTCTTCTGGTACTGTTGTAGCTAATTTAGAGAGTCCGCTATTTATAAAGGACATGGTAGCTATTTCTAAATCACTAAATCTATTCAGTCTAATGTTTCAGCTCACATTTCTTTTTTAAAATCTAACAAATTTTTTTTTCAACATTAATTTTTATTTGAATTTTAGTCAATACAACATGCAAAGGAAAAAGCAACAATAACACGAGTCAAAAAAGACTAAACAATTTTAACAGGTAGTCATGAGTCATTCAAACAAGTACAGATCAGAGTTTCACCTATATCCACAAGCAAGTGATTTAGCGGAAGGTCTTGCAATATATACAGATGTAAATATACTTCTGCTTACCTATATATACATTGTTAAAACTATCAATAAGAGTACAGCATTCTAGGTTCGGTGGTCTCATATGGTGCCTCCTTTAAAGGGGGACATGTCATAGTAAACATGGCAAGCATATAATCCTGCTAAGAATATGTAAGACACCTAAAAGCACGTGTTAGAAAGGAGAGTATAGAATCGGTGAACTATGCTTTAAACAAAAAGGGGAGTCCATTCTTTTGATCCCTATTTAAAGAACTTGGACTCTGTCCAAATAAACCATCTGTCTCTAATTATAGGGACTAAATGTGGCGGAAGGATTAAGCACGTTTCCGAATGAAACTGTACATTTGTTCTGTTGATTACCTCAGCAATTGCTAATGGTTTAGGTTGCTTCCAATGGAAGGCAAT
This sequence comes from Phyllomedusa bahiana, assembly GCA_025379985.1. NCBI lineage: Eukaryota > Metazoa > Chordata > Amphibia > Anura > Hylidae > Phyllomedusa > Phyllomedusa bahiana. Next base: position 123,399 of record JAODAL010005478.1, read on the forward strand.
TACTGACTGAGCTGCCATTAACACATGAAAAATGACTGTCCGAAAGCAAGGAGGAAAGACATTTAAGGAGATATCTAAGATTGCTAATTCCGGCGTCAGTGAAAAAGGAAGGCCTATAATCTCCGATAGGAGTCTCTCCACTTCCAACCAAAAATCTCTAGTTGCTGGACAGGACCACCCCATATGAAGTAGTGATCCCAGAGCGCCACAATTCCTTCAACAAAGTTGGGAATATCCAGGAGTCATATGCGCTAAGCGGTTAGAGGAGAGATACCATCTAAGGTGCAATTTCCTAGACAATTCTGTGTGATTAATGCATCTAGATAACTTATGCGGAGAGCAGGAGGCCTCAATCCACTCATCCAGCAAAAAAGATGTCCTAAATTCTTTCCCACCTCAAGGGCATAGTCGGGCTTGCTTAGTAGCAGCTCGGAGGAAAGTGTTAGTTTTGCTAATGAAAGGCCTTTATAATCCTTTCTTATGAGATAGGAAAGTTTTGAAATGGGGAGTTAGTTGTTGGTTTAGGAACCCAGTTCCAACTGTGAATAATGTGTCTTAGTTTCAGGTAAGTAAAGAATTGAGTTTGTGGGAACACCAAATTCTTTTTTTAAATTTTCGAAGGATTTAAGAGTATCGCTGGAGTATATACCTCCTATTTTAACTATACCATTAGATAACCATTGGGATACAGATGGGATGGAAAGACATAGTACAACACAGAAAGAGAACAGTCGTTCCTATGTATCCAAGCCTTTGTGAAGGGCCTATATCTTTAGACCACGCTAAGGCAACGTGTTGGAGGGTGGGAAAGTCCCAACTCGAAATTCTGTGACCAAATAGCGCTGCAATAAGCCCATCCCTTACTGAAAATAAAAAAGTTGATTGGCATTCCATTGATGACCAATGGTGTGCCATCAGATTATTCCATAAATAAAATATTGGCTCGGCACAGCAGCTACATTATAATATGAAGATTTGGGACATATAGCCTCCCAATTTACTTTTGTCTATAAAGATAGCCCCTTTTAAAACTAGGGTTTTGGAGTTTTTTTCACTAGGGGGGAAATGGGAAAAGGAAAGGTAGTGATCGCGCAATGTAAAGGAATCTAGGCAAAAGAAGCATTTTAGACAGGTTGATTCTTGCCATCCATGAGAGGGGAAGTTGCTGTAATCTAGTTATTTCCGACTGCAGAGTAACCTCAAGGTCCTCCAAATTTGCTGCTATAGTCTTTGTAAGATTAGGAAAGAGTTTAATACCTAAATAGGAAACAAAAAATCCCGTCCATAAAAATTGGAATTGCTTTAGTTGTAAATTAAGAGATTCAGGGCAATTGATTGCTAAAGTTGGATTTGGACTTATTTAATTTATATAAGAGAGGCGGGGGGAAAACCATTCTAGTAGGTTAAGAAGAGCGGGATAGAACCCGTGGGTTTTGGCAAGTGATTAGGATACGTGGCGTATAAGTAACCTTTTTTCAGTTTTGTGTAATGAGATGCCCAAAAATTAAAAGGGGAAAATTCTGATAAGTTCAGCCAATAGTTCAACACACAAGTTGAAATGAAGGGACAGTGGACAATCCTGCCGTGTGCCGTTTGTGATCTGAAAGCTGCGAGAGAAGAACCCCGATGCATACACTCTTGCAGAAGGGTTGGCATATAGCGCTAGGATAGCCTTTAAAACTGAACCCTCAAAGCCAAACTTCTTTAATACTTCTTCAAGATATACCCAATTGATTTATCAAAGGCTTTTTCCCCCTCCATGATAGTAAAACTGTAGATGTAGGTGGGTTGTTTAATTTATGTAACAAATTAAGAAGTCTACGGACCCCATCTGTAGCCTGTCGGCCATAAACAAAGCCTACCTGATCTCTCTTGATCAAGGAGGGTAGTATGGCCTTCAGCCTGTTCGCAATAATTTTTGAATATAATTTGATGTCACAGTTGAGGAGCGAAATTGGTCTATAATTAGTTACTAGGTCTGCGGGTTTGCCTGGTTTCGGTATAGTGGTTATGGTAGCTGAAAGCATTTCTTTAGTGGGCATACCGCTATTTATAATGGCATTGAAAGTATTCAGGAGATGGGGAGCGAAAATGGGTAAGAAGAGTTTGTAATATTCGTTTGTGAATCCATCTGGGCGATTTAGTAAGTTTAGAAGTTTTAATAGTGTGCTCCAATTCTGAGATGGATATAAGAGCGTTAAGGGATTGTTTTTGTTGTTCTGGAAGGATGGTTCTAGCTAAAAAATTGTCGATATCTGACTTGTTAACCAGAAACTCTGGGTTATTCTTCCCACTGTTATATAAGATTGGTAAGTCTGCAAAGGAGTCTGCTATTCGCTGGGGGTCATAGATTTTCTTCTTATCCGGGGATGTTAAAAAATAAATTTTGGAATTTGCTTGGATCTTTTTGACCCTTCTTGCCAGCAATTTTCCCGGACAGTCCCCACCTAGATAGAAGTTCCATTTGGACCTGGACAAACATTTTTCGTATTCTTTTGATTCAATTCCCCAAGTTGTGTTTTTAGAGTTGATAATTCAGTATTCAGGTTAGCCGTGGGTTTACTTAAGTTGGGTCTCTACCGCTTTAATCTTACTAAGAAGGTCATTTAATTCCTTTTCCCGCTTTCGTTTTTCCTTAGATGCTAAGCTATAAAAATTCCTCTAACATAGGCTTTGTGAGCGCACCACAACGAATTAGGGGAGGGGGCAGATGGCGTATTAATAGAGAAGTACTCTGTTAGATGCTTTTCGGATGTTTTTCATTTACCTCTTTGGATTTTAATAGAAAGTGATTTATGCGCCACGGGAACTAGGGGGGAGAGAAGCGTCTTTTTAAAGGTGAGAAAAACTGGAGCATGATCTGACCAGGTGCGGAAGCCTATGTCTGATGAGATTGTATTGAATAAGGCCATTCTGATTGTGAGGAAAAAATCTAATCTAGAATAGGTGCCTTGTGCGGCAGATTGAAAGGTGAAGTCAACATCACTAGGGTGAGTATAGCACCAGTGATCATGTAAATTTCCCCCTAAAAGGAGGTGCTGCAAGTCAGGGGCGTTTTTGATACTGCTTAAGATCTATCTAGCTGGTTATTTATGACCATATTAAAATCACCACATATAATTAGATTTTTTTGCGTAATTCGCTTAGCCTTAAGAATGACCTTGCTAATAAAGGGAAGTTGATGTGAATTTGGTGCATATAATGCTAAGATAGTATAGGGAAGTGAATTTAGTAGGCATTTTAAAATGATGAATCGACCCTTGGGTCTTATGTGATCAAGGGGAGAAAGGATAGTGTCTTTTGACAAGATTGCCCACACCTGCCATTTTTTGGAAAAGGGTCGTGTGGAAAAGAATTTGGGAGGCTTCCATTTTTTAAAACCCCAAAATCTCTCTCTTTAACCACTTCCGCCGGACCCATTTTTGGCCCTCTGACAGACCCCCATTTTTTAAATTTTTGTGCACTTTTTGTGAGAAATTTTTTTGATTTTTTAATACCCCATGTATTCGAGTTTTTTTTTTTTCTGACAAATTGGGCTTTAAGATATAAGAAATTTTGGCCAAAAAAAATGCTTTTTTAGTGAAAAAATACAAAAAAGGGGGAAAAATTTAAAAATTTACCAATTTTAATTTCAAAATTTACATTAAGCAGATTTTTTATTCCACTAAAAATATTTTATAACTAACATCTACCCTAGTCTGCGAGTTTCATCTTTTTTTTAAAATTCTTTTTTTTTTCGACATTGGGGGGCTTGAAATTTATATAATTTTTAAAAAATTTTCAAAAAATTTGAAATATACATTTTTTAGAAAACCCAAGTCCATTTCGAACGTGATTTTGTTTGGCCTTATGTTGATACCCCCATAAATCCCCCTCTTTAAAGAAACTACACCCCTTAAAGTATTCAAACCGGGCATTTAAAGTTATTACTTTTTGGTGTTTCAAGGAATTAAAGCAAAGGGGAGGTAAAATTTCAAAATTTCACTTTTTTGCAGATTTTAAATTTTTTTATACATTGTTACAAAGACGGTAAATGTGATCGGGGAAAATGCAATTTACTATTGATTCCTGTTTTCTGCCGTTTTCAGAGAATCTCATATGGGGCCCAGTGCTTATTTGGCTAAACCCACAAGCCCCAAATAGGAGGAGCCCCTCTGGCTCGGGGGGTCTCTTTTCTTTACCATTTATTTGGGGGCCATTTCAGGTTTGGCGACACCTAAGCCAAAACTTAATAAACTCCCCTAAAATCCCCCATATTTTAAAAACAAACCCTTAAGGAAAATACCCGGGGGGTTTTTAGTGACATACGACCCCACGGTGTGCACAAAATTTTTTTTAGCGTTAGGTGTAAAAATGTAAAAAAAAATTTTTTTTCCAAATCTGCAATTTTGCTGAAAATGTTTAATTTTTACAAGGAATCCTGAAAAAAAAGCACCCAAAACCTTTTTAAAAACAATTTTTTCCAAAGTTCGGAAATCCCTCATTGGGGAAAATGTGTTGGGGCCCAGGGCGGGGGGGTATAAGGGAGGGAGCGCTTTTTGGGTTTTTTGGAATCAGATTTGGTGGGGCCATGCCCCCTTTACAAAGCCCCCCAAAGTACCAAACGGTGAAACCTTCAAATCAACCCTTTTTTGGATTCAGCACGCCTATAGAATCATCTGGGGGTGTATTGTAATTTTTGGGTGCACAGGTATTAAAAGTTTTGTTTTTTGCATTGGGCTATGAAAATGAGGGAAACGCAATTCCCCATTTTTTTTTGGGGCTTAAATTTTTACGGGTTCGCCGTAGTATAAATGACAGGAATTTTCCTTGGGGGGGTGAATTGCAATGGTAAGATTTTTATAAAAGTTTTTTTATTTTTTTACTTTTACCAATAAAAAGGTCAAAAAAAAAATTTGTTTTTTTATTTTTTTGTTCTGTAGCCAAACGTTTTCGTTTTCTGTAAACGAGGATTCGGGCTTGTTTTTTGGGGGAAGAGTTACGTTTTTATTAACCATTATGGGGGGCATATGCCGCTTTGTCACTTTTTTTTAAAGGTTTTTGTGAGGCATTTTGAACAAAAGCAGCATTCCGGGTAGTGTTTTTTATTTTTTTTTTTTAACAGCTCACCGGATATAATGACATACTGTATTCTCAGCAGGTCATACTTTTACAGCGATACCAATTTTGTAATTTTTTAGTTTTACGCTTTTACCAAAAAACACTTTATCAAAAAGGAAAACACAAAAGGGCGGGTACGTTTTTTTAATTTTATTTTTTGTGTTTGTTTTTTATTTTTTTTTCACTTTTACATTTTTTTTTTACTATTTTTCATTTTATCTTCTAACACAACATCAGATTGTTGTTAAAGGGCAGGCCAGTGCACAGAAATCGTACTGTTTTACTGGCCCATGACAACCCCTGTCACCATGCCCCAATGCTTGGGGGCAGGGTGACGTCACAGATGACCCCGGGGAAAGGCCTTACTTCCCGAGGCATCAGAGAGGAGTCGGTGCCGCCTACAGTGGGGAGCCGCGGGGCAGATAGGAGGACTCACTCCTCCTGCCTGCGGCTTTATTATCGCACCATGACAGGTTGCGGTAATGAACAGTAATCACCCGGGAGCCACTCCGGCCGGGGGTGATACGGCAGTCCCCACGGTAATTAGCTTCCCCCATGTTGCGATCGGCTGGCTCGCCCGCAAACCGTGCGATCGCCAGGGCGTATGGTACGTCCTTTTTCGGGAAATCATTTTTCCCGCAGGGCTACCATACGCCCCTGTGGAAGGGGTTAAGGGGGGTCTCCCGTATATATACTAAATTTGGCCTTGGGGTTTTAGGGCCTCCCCCCAAAAAAAAAGAACGTTTAAAAGTGAATTTAAACCCCTTTCTGAGTAATAAATTTGATCCCTGAAGGGAAAAAGGTATTTAGGTTGTAAGGGGGGCATATACATTGTAAAAGCATCTGAGATTTAGGGGACTATCAAAGGGTACTTTTTACCTATCAAAAAAGAACAAAAAAAGAAAAAACCCAAAATTGGGAATGGAAATGCAAATAACTTACAAGCAAAACAACAAAAAAGAACTTTTTGAAAAAACCAGAAAAAAGATAAGAATTTTCAGCAATTTTCCCAAAAGGAAAGAAATAAGGGAAGTCCCTTCTCGAACCTGCAGGAAGAATAGGAAAGCAACCCATCTGGAGCACCGGGGACCCGACAAGAGAGTAACAAAGGGTATGGAGAATATCATTGAGCAGTTTGACCTACTTGGAAGCCTTATTACCTAGCGGGGGGATCATTTGGGGCGAGACGAGTCTTGGGAAGGGGAGTAGTGTTAAGAAGAGGGAAAAATTTCAATCTTTGTTAAAGGGGGGTTTTCCTGGGGGTTTAAGCAAAAAGATGAAAAGCCATCTTTGGTGTTTAGAGCTTTTACGGGGAAAAAACCCATTTGTAGGAGATTTTTTTTGTCCCCTTTGGTCCTTTTAAGGCCCGGAATTCCTTTCCTTTAACTAGCATTGCTGAAAGATCAGGGAAAAACAAATGGAGGAAAATGGGCCCCGGGGGCTCGGGCTTTTTTGAAAACTCTGGGAAGGGCCTCCCCGATTGTAAAAAAATGAATCCGCAATGGATCTTAGTGTTTTGGGAAAGCAGTTTTTGTTTGGAATTCAAAAGGATTCGATCAATCAAAAATTCCCGAGGGGGAACATTTTTTGAGGCCACCCTTTCCAAAAAAGAGAACTGGTTTAGTTGAACGGGAGTAACAGCTTCTTTTAATACCTTTGATTCTGATGTTGTTCCGGGGAGACCTGTCCTCAAGACATTCACCTTTGCTGTTAACTTGCACTTCACCTCCAAAGCACATTTTTGTCGATGAGGTTTATTATGGGGAAGTTGCAAATTCTGAGAATTTTTTTCAATGTGGGGCAGTTCGGAAGCAGGGGGTTAGAAAATCCGTTTTAAATCAAAAATCTTTTTCTTTAGATAGACTGCAAGGTGGTTCTGAAGAAGGAATAGTTGATGAAGGGGGAACAGTTAGTGGTTGATTTCTGCAAAATCTTTGGTCATGATGTTCAAAGGTCATAATCCGCCGGAAGAAGAGGTGGAGGGGGGGTTGGAAAAAAGCAGGCCCCCTTCGGAAAAAAATTTGTATAGCAGGGCAGGGGAAGAATTGAGGGAAATTTGGTGGTTTATTCCCGGGGGTCTTTTTTTTAGATGTTCCCCCCTGGGGGTAAGAAGATAGGTAAATTTAAAGGGGGTAAGATAAGGGTGTTTAAACAATTTTTTATTATTTTTTTTTATTTATATATATAAATATATAAAATATATATATTAAAAATATAATTATATCACTCTACTTTCTAATCCAAAGGTTCAAATGGGGGGCGGAAATTTCAAGGTGCATCCCCTCTATTGCTGAAAAGGAAACCCACAGGGGGAAAGAATTCTAAGACCCCCCGAATTTCCTCAGACCATTGGGGGTAAGGGGTACAGCTACAGTAATGGTCAATAAAGAGCACCCCTAGCTAATACAAGCAAACTTAAAAAATTTAAAAAAGTTTCAAAGACAGAGGATAGCCCAAACTTGGAAAAAACTTCCCAAATGCATGAGCTTTAATTATGCCGCAAGTTATGCAAGGGGGGGCAGAATTCGCAGGGGGGGAGGTAGGAATAGGAGGGGAAAATTTAAATTTGCCAATGCGGGGTACTCTGATTCACATGAGGCCCAGGCAAGTTAGAAAATGAGAGGTGTATTTTTGGGAGCAGTTTCCCGTCAGGGCCCCCACTGTCAACATGGGGAAGGGGAAAGCAACACCCCATCTGGGGTTCAGTCCCTTTATCCCGGCAGGGTTTTTTCACTGTAGAGGGGTTTAAATTGGGATCCACACTATGTGGGGGAACAAAAGTCTTATCACCAAAATCTACAATTACGCCCGGGACGGGGGGGGTAAGTGTGCATGTGTGTTGACTCGCTGCCCACTCCCCCCCCCAAACAGACAGGCTACATAATGAACCCCCCAGGCCACACAGTGAAGGAACAGCTAAGGTGAGGACAATTCAGGCAGAAAGCTCCCGGCTTTGCTAAATTAGAACAGCCACAATGCCCACCCGGGCAGGGGAGGCGACACAGGTGAATAAAGATGGGTGAGTCCACCCCAATTCTGCAACACGGGGCCCCAAAGGCCTCAAAGCAGGAAACTCATGCAATGGTTCTGTTCAGGGGATCCGCCCACAAAATAAAAAAGTTCTGTCCAGTCGGGGAGTAGGGTTATGAAAACCCCAACGGCTTGAAGAGGTTTAAAAAAACAGTTTTGAGCCGAGGAAGGGGACCCCTTGGGAGCTCCAGCAAATGCACCGGGCTACTCGGGTTCCCGACCCCCCCTTAAAATCTAACAATTTTATCCTACACAGTCCTGCACTTCTTCCTTCGATCTTTTTCCTGAATTAGTGGTGAAGGACCTGACAGAACTTTTTCATAAAAAATCTAATATATAATAAATTACCCATAATCTTAATTCTGGCGAATGTTTGGCCCTTAAACAATTATTAAAATGGGACTTATCGCCAAGCTGACGATGGGGGATACAATAATAGTACTTAAAACGGGTTGTTTCAAAACAAAAATTTGATTAGCTATTGACCTTAAAAATTAAAAATATCTTTGATTAATTAGGGTTTTCCAAAATACCTTGTCATCTTTAGTTAAGGAAGGGATACAGCTTGGGTTTATTACACAAAAACAATTTGAAGTTTTGGTGCCACAGCATCCAATAACAGCTATTTTTCACTAATTTCCCAGGATCCATAAGCCTAGCTTTTCACCACAGTTCATTTCCTGGTATCAGTTCACTGAAAGAGCAAATGTGCTTCTGGGTGGATCGTTACCTCCAACCTCTTTCATCTAATTAGTTTGGTTGCTCTTCTTTGCATCTCTTTTGGGTACATGCTTTCTATAAACTGGGCCTACAAAAGGCACCAAGTTTATACGAGGTTATTACTCCCTGTTCGTGAGTTCTACCTTTTTTAATCATCCCAAATATGCTGTGCCCTTTGGAGGCAGCTGATTGTTAACTTGGTGTCTGTAGTCTATGATCTACAAGTACCCCAGACCTTTAAACAAGGGGTGTCTCAGTTTTTCCCCACCTGGACTATGGGTTTGTCGTAGATTATTTTTTCCCCAGAGCAGAAACTTTACATTTATCCACAGGAAACCTATTTGCCAAGTTTTTTCCCAAACACTCAGGTGTCCAGGGCTGCTTGTGATTTTGAACATCTTCCTCATTGAATCATTCCATAGTTTTCTTTGAAAAAAATAAAAATGCTATTAATCCACTCCCCTAAAAATTTAAAAAAATACCTTGAATAAAAGAGGATCAATACTGGCTTGGAGTATACATTTTAACCCCGGAGACCCTTCAGAGAGGAATATTTACCATCACTCTGGGTATTTGATAGCATTTTTAATGCAGTTAACACTTTTTTTCAAAACTTAGTCTTTAATTTACCCAAAAAGACGCTCATAAGGGGGAGTGTCGTTTCCTTTTGCAAATCGAAAAATTTTTCCACGCCCCCAAGCTGCCCCCATTTTTACTCACCTCTTCAAAAAAGTTTTGGACGGGATGTGAAAATTTGGTGGGGTTGCGGCTTATGGCGCAATAAATCAGTGTAAAGTCTGATCCTCTAAAAAAAAATCTGACATCAGTTATACCTTGTATAGTAAACTTAATGCGCCTTTAAAAGGTGCATTGTGCCTAAGAAGGCGCATTATGCAAATTGCACCGCTTAGCGCATAGCGTATCATTGCTACTATATCTAATGTGCTTTTTTAGGCGCATTGCAATGTGTCGTACCCAGTGTATAATGTGCCAAGTTTTGTGAGATAGTTCATTTTAAAACAAGAAAAGGCATAAAAAGTTTTTTTTTCCCCAAAATAGACCAAAATGGGCTTGGGGTATTGGGGCTGTCGCCCCTTTATGTTGGCCCAAAAGTTTTTCTCCCAAAATTTAAACCCTGTGTCAATCACTTATAATACTATATTCATTAACATATTCCAGTGTACATCTCCTCAAAGGCCTTCAAATAGTTTTCCCACAAAAGATTCAATTTACTGATCTATAATTTTCTGTGCAAGACCTAAAGCCCTTTTTTAAGATGGGACCTTTGCCTTGCATCAGTTTCCTGGCACTATACCAGTCAAATAACATATGTGCCTGATAATTTTCCCATAAGTATTCAGTGTAAAAACCGTGACTGAAGGCAGGATGTGGAGTACCCACATTGGATGATAGTACACCATGTCCTATACAATGCTTGAAAACTTAGAAGAAAATCAAGAATAAAGTGAAAAACAAGGCAGAAATCCCTGAATGTCCCCGTTATTTTTGCTTTTATTTAACATAATATTTTTCTATAGAAAAAAAACACTGTATGAATTTATCCTTACTCTTATTGTCATAGAAACTGATTTTGCTATACTAGCTGCACATTTCATTATTATTCATCCTTTTCAGCCAATTTCTAGAATTATAAAGAACTGCATTCTGCAAGAACACACCACAGTGTTTTCACATCACTGTGTTATATACAGTATGTTGCTCACACTGAAGGTACAAGTAGTTCTGGAATGAACCACCTGTGAGGGTTAATGCTAATATGTGTACATGTGTGCATCTTTTAAGCTTAAGTTTGTTTATAAGAAATTCCCAAGCTTTCCTCCTTATAAGACCCATACAGATACCCCAATATATCCATTTGGGGGACGTGACTGTGCAGTATTGAGGCAGTCAAGATAAACGGGCGATTCCACATACACATCCTGTCAACAAGCACTGAGTTTCGATACATGTCCTAAGAAGCATTGGCTGATACAACCAGAAACTTCATCTGCCGGAAACTACTTTGAACCAATAAAGAACTTTATGCTCAACCCCTCCCTATGGACTGCCCCACTGCGCATGCGCCCACGCCACCTTTTTCTATCGATTAAATATGTGTGCTGCGCTGAATAAAGTAGGTAGTGCATGGATAAAATTGAACCAGAACAACGTGTCTACTCTTTCTTTCACTGGCCGGCCCGTTTGACTCAGACATTGATTTGGGGTACCGGAGTGGGAACAGGAGACCCCTTGTCGCTTTACGACCCCGACACACCAAACCAAAAAAAAATGTGCTATATACTTAGAAAATACAATTTGTGTCAATAGGCAAAACAGTTTGCTCAACTTCCCATCAATATAGCTTTTTCTAATTAAATTTTAGAAAAATTTTAATAATTTTTACGTAAAAGAGATGTTTAAATGTTAAAAGTACAATCCCAGTTTGTAATCACTTTTTTAATTTATTAAAACCTTTAAATTTTCAGTTTGGACTCAAATGTAACTTAAGTTTCATTAGGTTAAAGACCAGGGACAACACTAGGCAGTTTTATCCAGGGCTTGTGCTGGATAAAACTACCTGTGCCAACCTCGGAGCGCGAGGTCTTTCAAGTATGTGCGTCCCCTTGGGGCACACATACAAAATGAAAGCTCGCAGGGTATCTGGGAGTACAAGGGAGGTTGCAGTCTCCAGTGTTTGCCAGATGGCGTGGAAGTCATCACGTGATAGCGGATGATGACGTTACATCACTGTGGTGCGGGGGAAGAAGATGGCGAGTGGGGCTTCAGGGAGGGGAAAGGGTGAGTATGTACTTTTTTATTTTATAGCCTATTTACTGCTAGCTATATGGGAGCCCTATTACCACAATATCTATACTGGGGGCCCTATTACCTGTAGTATACTGGGGGTTATTAACTAAATTTTTACTGGGGGTTATTTACTACTTAATCTATATGGGGTTCTATTACTGGCTTTTTCTGGGGGGGGTTATTACACCTATATTATATGGGGTTTCCCTTTTCTGGCTATTTTCTACTGAGGGTTTTTACCTCCTATATCTTACTGGGTTCTATTACCTGCCTATTCTTTCTGTGGGCCTTTTTCCCGGGCCCACATCTATGGGGGCCATTACTGCCTCATCTACTGGGGGCCTTTACCTACTAATCTATATGGGGCAATATTACCTACCCATATCACTGGGGCCCTATTACCTGCTATATCTTATGGGGGGCTTTTTTCTCCTATTATAGTGGGGGCCGTAACTACTATATCTATCGGGGCCTATTACCTTTCCTATTTAGGGGGCCCTACTACCTGCCTATATCTACAACTAGTATCTACCACTATCTGGTCACTGTATGGCGTTAATATATGTCTTCATAGTCTGTGTACAACGGATATTAACATGTGGTGGTCAAATTTTGTCATGGTCTGGCAGTATTATTTGATCCTTTAGTATTAGTTTTGGGTCTTGGTTTTCTAGGGTTTTTTTTTTTAATTTTTTAAGGAATAATGATTCGTATGGTATATTTGCTCCATGTACAGGTGTATTATTCTGTGACTGTTATAAGGCAAAAACAAGGCTTAGAACACAAAACTCATGAACAACAATAAATTAATGCACACACGCCGGATCATCAAGGTGTGACTTAATATTTCTGTGTATAGGATAACATAGCAATACATACAATAATAAAACACACTCGCAGTAAGATATAGACAGGAGAGGGAGAGATTAATTTTTCATGGCATTTGTTTTTTTCCTTGAAATAATTTGTTTTGAATGTATAATATTATCAATTATAGATATCTATAATATGTAATGATAAATATAGTACAAATATGTATGACTGCATAATCAATAGCTGCATAATATTACAATGATTAGATTAGGGAATGTTAAAGATGAGGGCACCGAAAATAAAAAGACAAGAAGAATAGTATGTATACCAACATCAATTAACTGAGACAGTCTCAGTGTGAACAGTAAATCAAAAAATCTGTTATTAGAAGGCCGAAAAGGTAAATCCTTCATTTAAGCCATCTAAATGATGTATCAAGTGGGCTTCCTCTTTAATGAGTTTTTATTAACCCATTAACCATTAAAAAATATGGCTCTTTGATTTTTTTCTCCCTGCCTTCCAAAAACCATAACTTTTTTTTTTACTTTTCCATCTACATAGACATATGAGGGATTTTGTGATGTGGGACAAGATGTTCTTTCTAATGTCGTCATTCACTGTACCATAGAATACACTGGGAAAAAACAAAAAAATTCTAAGCGGGACGATATGTGAAAAAAAACTTATTTGCACCATGTTTGGAGGATTTGTTTTCATGGCATTCACTCTTTGGTATAAAAGATGTATCATTTATATTCTGCAGGTAGATACAATTTGGGTAATACCAAATATGTAGGGCTTTCGTTAAATAATATCCAAACATTTTCTATTTTTTAACTTTGCGATGCAACCAATAACTTTTTTGTACTTCCACCTATGGACCTGAGTGAAGGTGCATTTTTTGTGGGCTAAAGTGTACTTTTTAGTGGTATTATTTTGGGATAATGAGATTTTATTCCAATTTTTAGGAGACCCAAAAGAATTCCAATTTTGACGTTTGGAATTTTTTTTCCTTCAATGGTGCTCAGCATATTGGATGAATGATGTTACATTTTAAAAGAACAGACTTTTACCAATTATGTGCAACTTTTATTTTACACTTTTAAACATTTTTTTTTTTTACTTTGAGTTCCCCTAGAGTGCTTGACCACTAGGGGGCGCGATCATTAGTACAGCCTATTGCATTGTATAAACAATGCAATAAGGTGTAAAGGGATGGTGGTTTTACTGCTTGGCGGGGATGAAAGCCTTCACAATACTTACAGCTGCCATGTAAACCAATAAGGATCACGCGGTCTCGCTGCGTGGGTCCTAAACACAGTGAGAAACGGTGCGTGGCACTGTTTCTCATTCATTGAGATGCCACAATCACCACAGTCTCTAAGGGGTTAAACAGCAGAGATCACAGCCAGCTCTGATTTCTGCTGTTAGTGGCGGATGTCAGCTGTATCTAACAGCCAACACCTGCTGCGTATGGAGCAGACTCAGTAAGTGAGCCCATTCCATATTCAGTTAGCGTTGCCATGATGTACCATTACATTGTGGTGTGAAAAGAGGTTAAGATCCACACGCCTTGTACCCAATTGTACTTGACAGACACCCCAGAATTGTAAGGCTTTAATGTGACCATTACGTATTGATCTAATATGAAGTGATAACAGAGTATCAGTTCTCATGTTGATGTAACTTAAATGTTTAGAGATCCTTCTCCTTAACTGTTGGACCATGTTTCCAACATACAATGTAGGACAGCTGCATTGGACTATATACATATCACTCAAGATGTATAGCAATTGATAACTAATTAATGGTGTATTGTCTTTGATCAACTGTGTTCATAAATGTTTTCATAGTGGGCATAAATTTACAAAAGTTGCTTATTCCACATAGATGTGAGCCAATGACAGTTGACCTAAGCAAAATTGTTATTCTAGAAGTGACAGAGTGACTTTTGCCAAAAATTCAAGAAAACTCAGTAACAATATCCTTACATTGTGGATCAGCACTCATTTATTCCTAGTATCTATTCAGAATTTTTAGAACCTCATGATCATGACTTCCATATGTTCCAACACAACGCATCAATTGCTGAGGGATCATATTATTTTTATAATGTAGGAGATCCTGTCTCTGTCATTCTGGCTCTGGCATAGGCCCCATGAGGTACCTTTTTGGTGTTACCCCTTGCACAAAATTTTGCGGTAAAGTAGCGGACACTCTTTTTCATCCCTAGAGCAGTTCTTTCTTGCTCTAAGATACTTGCCTAAGGGTATACCTCTTTTAAAGGGGTTTTGCCATGATCTAATGTTGATGTGGGATCCTCCAAAATGGGTATTTAATAACTTTTTTAAATATATGTCATCAAAAAAAGTGAAGCATCTGAGAGCTACAGCCTGACTTACATGCCCTTGGTTTCCAGACAGTTTACATTAGACAGGACCAGGAGCTGACAGGAGCTGATCTGGCTGCGCTTGCGTTGTTTGCACTTCTTATCTGATAGCAGGGAACATGAAGGAGCTTTGAAGGGACTGGGGAGAAAGATCTTGTATCTTTTGTATAGAGAATCCACTGGTTGTAATGTAATTATCTGAGTATACATGCAGATGCTCCCTGGCTCTCTGCTCAGCCCCCCTCCCTCTCCCTCTGCAGCGTTCGTGAAGGAATGAAAGAAGGCTGCCTGCTGAGCTCATCTTCTCTCCTGAGCAAATAAGGGGGAGAAATAAAACGCATATAGTTTGTGCACAATACAGTTCTCCTCTGTGAATTAGCTAAAAAAATGTTTGCTCAACTACAGAGAATGAGTATCAGGAACGTGCATGGGAGGTGGAGTGTTGACATCACAGAGGAGGTACTTGTTTTTTTAAACACAGAAACACAACACATTTTTTCAGGCCTCAAGAGGGGGTATCCCCTGTTAGTTGGAACAAAATTCTTGGCAAAAACCCCTTTAGGGAAAGGGGGTGAAACTCTCCCAGTGTAAAAATGATTTTTCACAGTAGATTTGCAGAAAATTTCAGTCTGTACACTGCTGTTAGGTTTCAAGGAAATAGACAAGTCCAAAAAGGAAAATTGATATTCATGGCTTTTAGCAGGAAATTTCATGGCAATATGATTTCACTTAAGACTATGAACAAAAAAAATTGACTTGTACCCATCCCAAAGTATGTCGTCGATATATCTCCCCCAACATAAAATGTGACTCTTAAAATAAGAAAAATCCTTTGAAATAACATTAATTTCCTCCCACCACCCTAAAAATAAGTTCACATAGGTTGATACACAATCTGTGCCCACAGCAATATGGAAATTTTGTGTAATAAAAAAAAAAAACAAATTTGGAAAAAAACCCCTTTTAAGCCCCTATTCACATCATGCTTTCCATCCCCGTTCATGGCCCTGACAAATTCTGTGACAGGGACATAGAGATCTACAGGGCAAACGCAGACCAAATTGCATTGGGAGTGCTCTATTTACTGATGGTTTTCAATTGCTGCAAACACAAAAGCATGGTCTAAAACGTGGATGTAAAATGTGATTTGGGAAGGGGGAAAATTTTGGTTGTTTCCCTTTCTCTTTTACGCATTGTACTGTAATTTACCACTTGTTTTTCAGTGCAGAATTTGAACCATGGATCTACAATAAATCTAGCATGACCGAACAGGGCCACAGTAAAGATATTCACCTACAGTTTAAATACAAATTTTTGCCACATGAACTATTCATTTAAAGAATAGACTAGAGGACATAAATGCTCTGCCACAAGAATAAAAAAGTTGGGTACATGATTTTTCGTTTAAAAGTTCAATGTGTAAATTTTCCCTTTTATAAATTTTTTTTAAAAGCTTTGTTTTAGAACCCAATCATATAGTCCTTTTGTGCCTCAATGAAGTCACTGTTAGGGGCCCGGCACATGGGGGGGGTCTGTTTGGGCCTTTCAGAAGTAGAAAAATGACCATTTAAAAAGGACATCAAAGGGCCCAATGAAACCCATTCACTGCAAATGGGTTTGCCTGATTTCCACTGAGGTGTCCATAATTATAAAAGAGAAAGTAGCACAGCAGGCTGTGCTACTTTTTCCATACTAATTGAATCTGCAAATCTCCCAATGGAAGCTCTGATAGAGATGTGAACCAAGCTTTAAAATGTTCTTTTTTTCACCCATAAACCAGGATTCACACAGTGACATTTTCTCCTTAAAAATACACCATGTAATATGCGGCAGCATTCCAAGGTACAATCTAACATTTCTGATGCATATTTCTCTTTCTTGCTGACACAGATTTTTCCAACATTTTAGGAGGAGGATTAGCCCTGTCTAATGTGGCTTATCCATGCCCTGGCTACCATTATGTTTTCTGTGTGCAGAAAATTTTGAAAAAAAAAAAATACTGTGTGAGATGTGAAACTAGCTTAATCCCTTGGTATCAAGCCCATTTTAATTTAATGACCAGTATTTTTTTTTTCATTGTCACATTACAAGTCCCATAACTTTTCAATTTTTCCTATGATATAGACAAATTAGGGCTTGTTTTTGGCAGAACAAGATTTTTTTTTTTAAATGTATTTATGACTTTGTTAAACATTTTCTTTTATTAATTAAAGGGGGACTTAAACATGCGATCATTTGTGTGCTTATAGAATACTACTTATGAAGTGTAGTGTATTATGCCAACTGACAGGCATCCTATAAACCCATCCTTTTAGCAAGATGGAATAGACACACTTTGAAGAACGGCCATTCAGACCTTTATCAGGCCTTCAGCTGCATTGTGAAACCCAATGGCATCTCACAATCTTGTTGTGGAGGTTCTGATGGACTAACAGAGTTATTCCCCTTTCTCTAAAACCACCTAAAAGCTGTAGTTATTATTACTCAGCATCTAAGCGGTTAACAACTACTCCGTGCTGCTTCTTCTGGATCTCTCTGCAGCGTTTGATACTGTGGATCACCACCTTCTCCTCAGCATGCTCAGCGCCATTGGCCTCCAGGACACCGCTCTCGCTTGGTTCTCATCTTACCTCTCTGACCGCTCCTTCAGTGTCTTTTTTCGAATCTACCTCCTCTTTTCTTCCTCTTGCTGTTGGAGTTCCTCAGGGATCAGTTCTAGGTCCTCTCCTCTTTTCATTGTACACAGCCCCAATTGGACAAACCATCAGTAGATTTGGCTTCCAATACCATCTCTATGCTGATGACACCAAATTATACACCTCCTCCCGTGACATCACTCCTACTCTCCTACAAAACACCAGTGATTGTCTGTCTGCTGTCTCTGACATCATGACCTCTCTCCATCTGAAGCTAAACCTCACTAAAACTGAACTTCTTGTCTTTTCGCCATCTACTAACCAACCCCACCCTGCTATTTCTGTTTCTGTATGTGGTACCACCATTTCTCCTAGGCAGCAGGCCCGCTGTCTGGGGGTTATATTAGATTCTGATCTGACCTTCACCCCATATATCCAATCCCTTGCCCGCTCCTGTCACCTGCACCTCAAGAACATCTCCAGAATCCCTCCGTTTCTCACTGTGGAAACAAGTCAAACTCTAATTGTGGCCCTTATTATTTCTCATCTTGATTACTGTAACTCCCTGCTAATCTGTCTCCCCCTCTGCAAACTCTCCCCTCTCCAATCTGTCCTGAATGCAGCAGCCAGGCTCATCTTTCTCTCCAGCCGCTATACTAATGCTCTATCCCTGTGTCAGTCACTGCACTGGTTGCCCATTCAGTACAGGATACAGTATAAACTCAGCACTCTCACTCATAAAGCTCTCCACAACGCTGACCATCTACATTCCTCCTCGTCTCTGTCTAACCACCCACCCGCTCTCTCCGCTCTGCTGCTGATATCAGGTTACACTCATCAATCATCCGAACCTCCCATGCTCGTCTCCAAGATTTCACACGTGCGGCACCAGTTCTCTGGAATATGCTACCGCGGGTGATCATGCACATTCACAACCCTCATAGTTTTAAGAGGGCCCTGAGAAAACATCTTCTCAGACTGGCCTACCAAGAGCCCTAACTGCTATCACACACATTTGTCACTCCCTACACTAGGGCACTCACAGGCACTTATCTGTATATAGATGTACTGTCAGGGTGGCAGGTTCATCCATTTTTCATGTAAACCACCCTCTATTTATGAAACATGGCTGGACCATTGTAAATCTAGCACTTCTTACCGTATGTTTCACCCATACACCCTTATAGATTGTAAGCTCTCACCAGCAGGGCCCTCACACATTGTGTCTCATCTGTAAGTACTTTTAATGTGTAATGTCTGTATGTTTACCCTTGAATTTGTAAAGTGCTGCGGAATATGTTGGCGCTATATAAATAAAGATTATTATTATTATTATTATTAATGGCCAGGATTGGAGGTTTCTCCAGTCTTGGCCATTAGAGCAGGAACCCAGCTGTAATCAGTGCTTCATCTGACATCTGTGCCAGTTTATTTTGATCCCACTAAAAAAAGATGGATCAGAATATAGTCCATTAGTGACTGCTGTGAAGAGGTGGGTGTAGGGGTGGTTATTAAAGGGTTAAGGATGTGCACATGGAACAGAAAATCTGCAGGTTTTCCTATACACATTTTTTGTAGGCAGAAGCTGCAGCAGGTTACAGCAGCATTCCCATACAGGCCCCTAAAGTGTCTTATTGTTTTCATTAGGAATATGTACAATGTACATCATTTTACCAATGTGGATTACTGTCAATATTGTGCAGCCAATTAGCAAGATACATATCAAAACCACCCCTAAAATATCCTATTGTTTTCAATGGGAATATGTATTTTTACCGTCACGGATTCCAAATCTGCCTCGCCTAGGAAAAAAACTGTTTCCGTACGTGCTGAAGCCGGGACCTGTATTAACTCCAATGAATGGCGCTAATTTACTTAATAAAATGCAGGAAAATCTGCATCTTGTATAGATGAAATATGCAGCAGACAACCTGGAATGTCTCTGGATTTTTATTGTGTATTACATGGTGCACTTTCCTACTGAAAAATACGGCGTGGGAATCCAGCCTAATTACAGAGGCTAATTAAATAACACCCAACACTTAAACAGAACTACAGTATAATTGAGAGACATTACTGGTCAGATTCTATTCTTTTAAAGAGTTCAGAAGGTCTCACAGTAAAGCTCGGCATTGCAGACACGCCTAAAATCTGTGCATCTGGCACACCCAAATCACTTGTGTTGTTCTCTAAGACGAGTCTCTAGACTCACACATTTTATAATATTAATGATATTGCAGAATGCTGACGAGAGAAGGTAACTTACGCTAGTGTGGTTAAAATTTAAA